>PVKA01027947.1:0-29951 GCA_004027165.1 Ctenomys sociabilis | reverse complement strand
AAAAAAAAAAAAAAAAAAAAAAAAAAAAAAAAAAAAAAAAAAAAAAAAAAAAAAAAAAAAAAAAA
This sequence comes from Ctenomys sociabilis, assembly GCA_004027165.1. Lineage (NCBI taxonomy): Eukaryota > Metazoa > Chordata > Mammalia > Rodentia > Ctenomyidae > Ctenomys > Ctenomys sociabilis. The sequence continues at coordinate 29,886 of PVKA01027947.1, read as the reverse complement.
AAAAAAAAAAAAAAAAAAAAAAAAAAAAAAACAGGACGACCACTACAAGTCCAATCTGTGTAGTGAGACCCTGTAATAAATACATTAAAAAAGAAAACTGAAAAATAATTGGCCTTCGAAAATGCAATTAAATGGTGTAAAGAAGCTTTAAGAGACTATAAAAAGCAAGCTACACTGCCTAAGATGATTTGGATTTGTGCAGATATTGGCTGCTGCCTTGGCAACAGCTATTACTTGGGTTATGCATCCATAGTCTAAAAAAAGGGGGAAAAGATGAGGTCATTTGTTTCTGTTGTGGGACAAGGGACATTTGGCCTAAAATTGAAACTGTTTGGCTGCACCAAAGAAAACACGGCCTTTATCTGTCAATAAAACCTTCCAGTCCATGTACTAGATGCAGATGAGGATAGCATTGGGTGAATGACTGTAGATCTAGATCTGATATGGAAGGCCAGCCCATTCAGGAAAACTTCCAATGGGTCTGCCTCAGACCCATCAAACAATGTGGGTGCTTTCTCTTCCCCCAGCCACAAGCCTCTTTGACCTTTGGGGAGACACAACTGATAATGGAGGCTTAGACCTCAGTTCCTCCTCCAGATTCCTATCAACTCCTAAAATGGGGCCCAAAATTATTTCTACTGGAGTCTGTGGACCTATGCCTCAGGGTACACTGGGAACCTTGTTCGGCCTCAGCAGCCTCATTTCAAAAGGTTTTGCCTGTTTTAACTGATGCTGATTATACAAGAGAAATCACAGTTGTTATTCAGTCTACCCAAACCATTGCTAAAATCACTCCAGGTACTCCTGCTGCTCAATTGGTCATTTTTCCCTTGGAAAAAAATTTAAAAATTATAAGTAAGGAAGAGTAATTAAAGGGTTTTCGGTCTCCTAATGTTTATTGTGTTCAGTAGATTAAACAGAATTGCCCAGAGATGGACCTGACTATTCAAGGAAAAGCATTTAAAGGGCTGATGGACACAGGTGTAGATCTTTCAGTTATTGTTCAGCATCACTGGCTGGGGGCATGGTCCCTGGGTGTGGCCACTACAGATTTACTAGGGACGGGCAAGGCTTCTTACTGCAGCAGAAGTGCAAAGTTGCTAATTTGGAGGGATGAAGGAGGCCATTCTAGGTACTTTTCTCCTTGTGAACTCCTCCATATACCAGCCATGCTATATTACAGGGTGTGGGGTATTTGCAGCCGGCCCTAACTCCCTGGTGATTAACCAGATGTTACAACAAGACTTCCTTCCTAATCAAGGGCTTGATTAAAAATTCTCAAGGGAGAAAAGAACCTCTTCTAGTTATTACTAAAAGGGACTGTTTTGACATAGGCCACTTACAGGAAGGGCTTTGATCTCTTCTCTGAGCCCATGGTTGGGATCTAAGAAAACTCAGATATTTGGTGACCCTGTTTGGGTTGATCAGTGGCCCCTAACTCAGGAGAAGATTATAGCAACTCATACATTAGTTAATGAACAGCTGATGGCAGGGTAACTAGAACATTCCAATAGCTCTTGGAATACCCCAATTTTTGTAATTTAAAAAAAGAAAGATCAGGAAAGTGGAGATTGCTATAGGTCTTACGGGCAGTCAATCACATCGTGGAACTTTTGGGAGCACTGCAAAAGGGACTGCCCAGTCCTGTAACTATTCCTTTACATTTTTCCCTTATGGTGATTAATTTAAGATATTGTTTTTAATCTATCCCTCTCCACCCTGAAGATAAAAAATATTTTGCTTTTACTTTACCCTATATGAGTAATTAGGCACAAGACTTTCTTTCAAATTTCTAGCAAAAAAAGGGAGGAACTTCATGATATATATATATATCCATTTGAGGATAATTAGAAGATTAGTTAAAAGGGTTATGATGGGGGCTGAGGAGATGGCTCAGTGGCAAGTGTAAGGGCATGAGCTCAATCTCCAGTTGTGCCCCCCAAAAAAGGTTATGTTACATCAAAGTGAAAACGTAAGCGTGTCACAAAAAGTCATAGGATTGTCCTGCTACAATGCTGTATATAATTTGCTTTCTAAATTTCTGTGAAAAAATGTGTAAATGTTTTTTAACATTCTATATTAGATTTAAATATTAAAATATCCAACCAACAATTGTTGATTGTTCAAAAATAACAGTTCCAGGGCCAGCCAAATACCTCAGCAGATTAAAGTGCCTACAAGCAGGGACAGGGGCTGAGGGTTCGATACCTGGCCTGCTGTGCCAGCCGCATCCCTGGGGCATGCTAAAATGACAACTGAGATTGGGCATGGTGGTTCTTGCCTATGATCCCAGTGCTTGGGAGGCTGTAACAGGCAGATCACTATGAGTCTAATCTAGTAGTGAGACCCTGGACACCCTGTAGACCCCCCTAAAATACAATAAATAAATAACAGTTCCATTTCATGTCTAAGGTGTGTAATATTCAGATAGATAGTAATGTTATACTTAACAACCTCTATTACAAGGTAATAATGCCATTAAGCTTCTCCTCTGGGTGTTTAACAACTAAAGCTTGCAGACTAAAAATTAGAGAGATAGATGGGCTAAAAGGATAGTCAATATTTTGGCTAGCCATTTAAGGTCAGTGAAGACTCAGGACATAAGAGAAACTCTGCTGTGATATCCTGTGACTAAGTGTGTCCTAAGTTTTCTGGTCAGGAGATTATGGGACACAGAGCAAAGTGATCAACAATGTATGGTGTGCCTAAAGAAAGTCTCTTAGTGAGAAAAAATTCTCTCAGGCTTTCACAGAGAGCAAATTGGTCAACCAATGGCTATGATTCATCCTGAGAGCTGACACTGACAAAAGATCCATAAGGTGCTCTACATGGTTCCAGGCTAAATTCTGAGGGGATTTGACTGACTTTGTGAGAGAGCAAAAGTTACATTTAGTTATGCAGGTCTTGCTTTAACTTGGTTTTAATCATCCAGCAGAAAAGTGTAGCCATGAATAATAAAAAGTAATGCCATACTAATATGCTAAACTATAAAAGGCTCAAGTCAACAACTTCTGACAATTACCAGCTGTGCTGAAAACTTACTACTATTATGGACTATTGGATTATGTAGGGTTATATTGCTGAATTCTAGTACCTACAATCTTTGTACTGGCATCAAGTATGAAAAGGTCCTTTAAAGACTTCTTCAATTGCAGCTTCTCTAACTGCAATGGAACACGCATCTCTGACAAAACAAAACAAAAAAGGGGCTATGTTGGGAGCCATGGGAGCTAGGAAACTGATCAAATGTGTGTAGACAATACTAAGCCTCAGTGCCTAAAGCAAACAAGCTACCTCTGTCCTGAGATAAACATCCTGTCTGGTTAAGGTCAACTATTAGGCAACTTTGTGACATGTGCTATTTTAAAAGTATAAATAAATGTAGGTTTTGTTGTGTGAGCAATTTTTTTTTAAACAATATGGGTCAAAGTGACTGAGGATGAGCAGGTGGCAGAGAATGATAGGAATACTGGTACAGCAACAAGAAAAAAACTAGATACCCCACAAATGTGTGCTTGAAACAACTTATGGGGAACATGAAGACAAAAGGAAAGCCACCCAAAGTGAAAGCAAGTCCATTCAGAGAGAATTCACAAACAAGTCAAAGAGGCTGAGATGAGTCCAAAAAACAAAGTTCTAAAGGCCTGCACAAGAACACAAAGGAAAGGAATTGAGAACCAGCAAAAGGCCTGAAATCTGTCCTTTGGAGTGATGGAGGTTTGAAAAGGGACACATGATAAGATATTTTGGGAACCCAGCCTGGCCCAGCGAGTGGGTGGGAGAACTTCCGGGTTCCCACACACCACCAGTGAGAGACCTGGAGAGCAAACCTCAGGCACTCGCATAAGTGAGACTCTTTACTGCACCACCAAGACACCTGAAACTCCCCAGAGCACCCACCCCCAAAACCCACCGAGCCAGTGAGAACTTCTGACACTCTCTAGCCCCCTGATCCAGCCCAGCACTGCCTGGTGAGTATGTGGGAGAGCTTCAGTGCTCCACGGTGCTCCCTGGGCCAGGCGCACAACAGAGGGGAACCACAGGCTCACTCTTGTGCCAGAAGGCCTGCAGCAAAAAGGAGCTCAACACAACAGTTAGATCCAGGACAGCCATAACTGGATAAATTCAAATTTAATAGATCAGCACCCAAATCTCATTATGTGCTAAGGTTATAACTGCACCAAAGCACTGCAGCAAAGGTCAGAGGTCAGTGTTCTACAAAATGACAAAGACAAGGAGCAAAATGCAATCTCAGGCCTAGAGCCCACCCATGACAAATACAGAAGGCACTAGCTCAGCTGAAATGAATGAATTAACAGCATCAAAGCAAAGAAATAACAGCAAAATGGTATAGAGGAACTCAGACCAGAATTAATGCCTGAAATACAAAAAGAAATTTTTTAATACATAGCATCTGAAGTAATGAATCAAATCCAGAAATATATGGGGGAAAACCAATGCCCAACCACAAAAAGTACAGAGAAAACTAGATCAGCTGAAATGTATGAATTAACAGCATTGCAAGCAAAGAAACAACAGCAGAAAGTTAATGAGGAACTCAAAGCAGAAATAATTTCTGAAATAAAAAAAGAAATCTCTGAAATCATTGCATCTGAACCAAATCATATACAGACATATATATGGAGCAAGCCCAATTTGGAAAAAGAAAAAAAACACTCTACAGTAAAAGAATTAATAGCTACCTTTAAAGAAGACATTGATTAAAAAAAATAGAGATTAGAAATATGATGGATTCCTTGAATGAGCAATACAGGAAAGAAATAGATTGTATGAAACAAAGTGAAAGAGATATAAAAGAACTTAAAATCTCAATCACAAGTCTACAAAACCATATGAGTGAAAGCAAAGACAGAGTTTCAGATCTTGAAGATGCTGGTGCAGCTAGTGAAATGGTGAGAAAGAATCTCTTAAAAACAATGAAAATGCAGGAAAAAATAATCCATCACATGCAAGATGATGCAAATATGAACAATGTGAGACAAATAGGGATCAATACAAATGATATAAAAAGAATATCAGCAGAAGTAATAGCAGAAAACTTCCCAAATATGAGGAAACAATCCAAAATTCATGTAACCGAACCATATAGAATGCCAAACAACTTCAACCCAACTAAAAACACACCGAGACATATAATAGTCAAGATCCCAGAAATCCAGCACAAAAATAATATACTGAAAGCTGCTAGAGAAAAGAAGCAGATCACATTCAAAGGAAAATTCATCAGAATTACAGTCGACTTCTTTACACAAATCATGAAGGCAAGGAGAGCATGGAGCAGAGTTCTCCAAGTCTTGTATGAAAACAAATTCCAGCCCAGACCACTATACCCTGCAAGACTCTCTTTCAAGTTTGATGGAGAAGTGAAATACTTCTATGACAAAGAACAACTAAACAATTTCATGATGGCAAAGCCATCCCTACACAGGCTACTGAAAGATGTTCTAGAGAGGGACCACAATGACCAGAACTACACGAACGAGAACAGAAGGAACCCACTAAATAGAGCAAACAGTTAAACACAGGACAAAAAGAAGTAAATAACAGCAGGTAAGTAACATGTCAATCATAAGAACACATTTCAATTATAACTATCAATTAAGAGAAATAGAGTGGCAAAAAGGATTAGGAAACAAAACCCAACAATATGCTATATAGAAGAAACACATTTAACTCAAACAGACATTTATAGGCTTAAAGTTAAAGGATGGAAAAAAATACTACGTGCACCAGCACTGCAGAAAAAAGCAAGGGTAGCAATTATGTTCTCAGACAATCTCAACTTCAAACCAAGAATGATCAAAGGAAGTAAAGAAGGTCACTATATATTGGTTAGGGAAAAAATTAAAGAGTAAGAGGTAACACTCATAAATATCTATGCACTAAACACAGGAGCACCCAACTTGTAAGACAAATCTTAATGGACATGAAAAATCTAATACGCAAGACTACAATCTTAACAGGAGACCTTAACACCCCCTTACCTCAAAACTATAGGTCAACCAGTCAAAAACTTAGCAAAAAAAGTAGCATAACTGAACCAGAACTTGGAACAAATGGACCTGGTGGACATATACAGTGTTCCACCCAACCACAGCTGAATATACATTTTTTTCAGCTGCACACGGGTCATTTTCCAAAATAGACCACATACTAGTCCATATGTCATGCGTAAATATATTCAAGAAAACAGAAATTATCTCCTGCATATTATCCTACCACAGTGCAATGAAACTAGAGATAAACAACAAAAGAAACCAGAAAAATCCACTATATACATGGAAATTAAACAACACCCTACTCAGCAATCAATAGGTCACAGATGAAATTAAACAAGAAATTCAACAGTATCCACAATTCAATGAAAATTCAACCACAACTTATCAGAATTTATGGGATGCGATGAAAGCAGTTCTCAGAGGGAAAATCATAGCTGTGAACTCACACATTAGGAAAACCAAATGGGAACAAATAAACACCCAAATGTTGTACTTCCAACATCTAGAAAAGGAAGAGAAAACCAAACCCAGAGTCCAAAGACAGGAAGAAATCATAAAGATTAGAGCAGAAATTAATTCAATTGAGATGGAGAAAACAGTTCAAAGAATCAACAAATCAAAAAGCTGGTTCTCTGAAAGAATAAATAAAATTGATGAGCCCCTAGCTAACCTCATCAAAAAGAGGGAAAAAATTCAAATACAAGCAATAACAAATGAAAAGAGTGTAAGTATCACAGACCCAGTGGAAATTCAGAAGATTGTCAATAGCTATATTGAGAACCTTTACTCTCACGCAATAAAATACACAGAAGAAGCAGAAAGGTTCCTCTAAAGGTACAAATTACTAAAACTGAATCAAGAAGGTAGAACAACTCTCAATAACCCAATGACAGCCAACAAGATATGAAATGTAATGAAAAGCCTGCTGACAAAGAAGTCTAGGTCCTGATGGATTCACAGCTGAATTCTACAAGATACTTATAGAAGATATAATCCTTACATTCCTCAAAATCTTCATTGAACTTGAAAAGGAAGCAGTACAGCAGTACTCCCAAAAATCATTCCTGGAGGCAAGTATTATACTGATTCCAAAACCAGGTAAAGACACGACTAAAAAAGAGAACTACAGGCCAGTCTCCTTCATGAACATAGATGCAAAATTCCTCAATAAAATCCTAGCAAATAGAATACAGATAATCATCAAGAAGATCACATATCGTGACTAGGTAGGATTCGTTCCAGGGATGCAAGGATGGTTCAATATACAAAAATCTATAAATGTAATACACTATATTAATAGACTGAAATCTGAAAACCACATGATCATCTCAATTGATGCAGAGAAAGCTTTTGACAAAGTCCAATGCTCATTAATGTTCAAAACCCTACAGAAAATTATAATAGAAGGACCCTACTTCAATTTGATAAAAGCCATCTATGACAACCCAATGACTAATATAATTTTAAATGGGGAAAATCTTAAATCTTTTACTGTTAGATCTGGTACAAGACAAAGATTTCCTCTATCATCCCTCCTATTCAATATAGTTTTGGAATCATTAGCTACAACCATTAGACAAGAGGGAGATATAAAAAGAATAAGAGTAAGTAAAGAAGAAGTTAAAGTATCACTTTTTTGCACATGATATGATACTTTACTTGGAAGACCCAAAAAACTCCACCAAGAAGCTACTAGAATTGATACACAAATTCAGGAGCATACCAGGGTACAAACTCAATACTCAAAAGTTAGTAGCATTCCTCTACACAGTTAACACACTGAGAAGGAACTATAGAAATAATACCTTTCACAATAGCACCACAGAAAATGAAATACCTTGGAATTCACTTAACTGAAGAAGTCAAAGATCTTTTCATGCAAAATTATAGTACCCTAAGAAAATAGATCATAAAGGATTTCAAAAAATTTAAAGATATTCCCTGCTCTTGGATAGGAAGAAGTAACATCGTGAAGATGGCCATACTCCCAAAACTGTTGGACAGATTTAATGCAATCCCTATCAAGCTGCCACCAACATATCTCCCAGACCTAGAGAAATCATTCTTAAAATTTATTTGCAACCATAAAAGACCCAGAATAGCAAATCAACCCTGGCCAACAAAGACAAGGCAGGAAGCATTATAATTCCTGACTTGAAATTATACTACAAAGCTACTGTGAGAAAATCAAGATGGTACTGGCAACGAAATAGACCTGAGCATCAAAGGAATAGATTAGAAGATGCAGAGGCCTCTATGAACACACTTAGCCACCTGATCTTTGACAAAGGGGCCAAACATGCTTATTTTCCAGTAAGAAAGATAGCCTCTTTAATAAATGGTACTGGAAAACCTGTCTCTCTACATACATGCCGAAAACTAAACAACCCACAAATTTTGAAAAAATCTTAAGTAATAAGCACTCAGACAAAAGTCTACTCTCTAGAATTTATAAAGAACAAAAGTACATTAGCTTATTACAAATTTAAAGACCCAATCCAGAAATCGCATCCGAGATGAACACACACTTCTCAGAGGACAAAATTAAAGAAGTGAATAAATACATGAAAAAATGCTCCACATCGCTAGCCATCCCTGAAATGCAAGTTGAAATAGCACTGAGATACCATCTCACCCCAGAAAGAATGGCTATCATAAGGAAATCAACCAACAACAAATCTCGGAGAGGTTGTGGGGAAAAGGGAACACTTCTCCACTGCTTGTGGGAATGTAGACTGGTGCAATCCTTATGGAAATCAGTTTTGTGAAGACTCCTCACAAAACCAGGAATGGAAATCCCATTCAAGCCTGCTATCCCCCTAATGGGAATTTTCCCAGAGGAACTGAAAATATCATAGTGATATATGTGTACCTCTGTTTATAGTAGCACAATTTGTGATAGGAAAATCTTGGAAACAACCAAGATGCCCGTCACATGAGAAATGGTTTAAAAAAGATGTGGTATTTTTATACAATGGAGTATTACTTAGCTATAAAGCATGATAAACTTGATGCATTTATATATAAGTGGATGCCACTTGAACATATACTCATAAGTGAAATAAACCAGAAACACATATGCAAATATCATATAGTCTCCCTAGTATAAAAAATCAAAAGAAGAAATACCAATAGAAAGGTATATAGCACAACTAAAAGGAAAGCAAGAACTTGAGGATTGGACAACTAGGAGAAGGTGAAGAGAAAAGCTTGGAAGCAGCACAGGAACAAAGCCATAATTTGTACACACAAGATGGGCAAGTCAACTATCCCAAGAAACATCAGCAGGTTTTTGAAAGCAGCAATTAAATGGTAGGATTCTCAACCCAACTATCTATATACGCTGATACCTGTGAACCCTGCACTGAAGATAGCAAAGTGTAATAGTAGGGTCATGCTTGGAATGCCTGCCATTCTGGTCTGCTAAATACATACTTCCTGTCATGACATGCCAATTATTACCATACTGTCTCACAAGTGAAAGGTATTTTTTTGTTTGTTTGCTTTCTAGAGGGGTAATAAATGAAAAAAAAAAAAAAGAAGGACACAAGGAAAAATATGTTACAAGACTATTCTGCTACAAGGCTGTATATGGTTAGATTGCTAAATTTCTTTGTAATAATACATGTATATTACTATTTCTTTTTAATTTTTTCCTTATATTCTGTAAGCAGTTAAAATTCAATACATCAATACTTGTTAGAAAATATCCGTTCCACGTTATGCCTAAGATGTTTGATATTTAGACAGATAGAGTAAACTGAACTGCAATGTTGCAGGGTAATAATCCACTTCTCTTCTGGATGGTTAACAAGCTACATTTGCAGATTAAAAATTGGAGAAATAGAAGGGCTGAAAAGTCAGCCAACATTTTTGCCCTAGTCTTTCAAGGTCAGTGAAGAACACAGGACAGTGAAGAACTTGTACTGTAACATCATGGAGCTCAGTTGTGCCCCAAATTTTCTGATCAAGGAGATTATGGAGCCAAAGAAGAATGTGATTGATGATCTGTAGTGTGTCTAAGGAGAGTCACATGGAGAGAAAACTTTCTCACAGGCTTTCACAGAGAGTAAATTGGTCAAGCAACAGCCATGGCTCATCCACATGGCTGACACTGACAAAGGATCTACAAAGTGAGGGACAGGGTTACAGGATAAACCCTGAGGGGACCTGACTGACCTCATCAGATACAAAAACTACTTTTTTGTTATATAGGTCTTGTTTTATCTCAGTCTTAACCATCAAGCAGAAAAGTACAAAAACAGTATATAAACTAAAGCCATAATAATAAGCTGAACTGTAAATGGCTCTAGTCAACAACTTCTTTAGATAACCCACTACTATTGTGGACTCCTGGACTGTGTTGGAGTGTTTCACTGAATTCAAGCACCTATAATTATTGAATGACAATAGAATGCCCATCTCTGACAGGACTAAACAAAAAGGGGGATACAAAGGAAGGAACATTCTGTACTTGTATATACAGAACAGTTAGGATAAATATACAGCTATATTGCTGCATATGAGAAGAAAGATTTACACTAATCAGACAGCAGATATCCTGTCTGCTTCTTGTACTATGGATAACCACTAGGAAGATAACAATGTAAAAAGTATTAATTATTGAACCTGTACTATAATTCAGCTTTAAAAAAAAAGTATACAGCTACATTCTCTTAATTTAATGAGTAGAGGGATCTGCTCTAATAGTTTTCATAAATAGAATATCATGTCTGCACCTTGCGGAACAAATAACCACTAAGAAAACAATATACAATGCATTAATTATTGAATTTGTTCCAATAATTTGATTTGAAAGTGTCTCATTGCTATTTGTTCTTCAATAAAATTATGGAAAATAAAATAAAAATGAATTCTTCCATTCCAAGATGTCAAAGACAGCATAGTGTGCCAGCTTTGACCCTGGAACAGAAAGGAGATATGACTGAAGAAACTAGTGAAATTAAAACCAAGTCTTTTTTTTTTTTTTTTTTTCAGTACCAGGGATTGAACTCAGGACGCTGCACTTTTCAGGAAAGCACTTATTCTACTGAGCTACCTCCCTCACCCCACCATGTGTATAGTTAGCTAAAAAGAATTTACTAGTGCTGATTTCCTAATTCTGTAAAATGTTAACATTAAGGGAAAATGGATAAGGAGTGTACAGTGCTCTGTGTACAATCTCAGCAACTTTTGTGTAAGTATTATTCCAAAGCAAAAAAAAAGAAAAAAGATATCTTGGAAGATTTCCAAGTTCACAGGAACTATAAAAAAAAGGGTTGCCAAGGTAGGTGGGTGTCCCCAAGTATCACTGGACACAACTGGTGGGGGAACTCAGTGTGAAATGGCAGAAGGAGCTTCAGACCTGTCACCAGGAGTCCTGGGGTTTGGCTCTGCACCCACACTTTGTGTGACCCTGAATTTCACTCTCATGCTCCCACAGTGCTTGTTTTCCCCTATGATAATATAGATATGGAGGTGCTGTACATATTAATAAATATGCCTTTGGACTTTTTCCACATGGTCAGCTTCCATCAATACTGAAGGAAGGCTGAGGAGTGAAGTACAGGCCTGGGGCATTCTGAAGCCAGAGCTTAAAGGAAAATAGCCCAATCAGTGTGAGACAGAACGAAGAAGGGATTTCAGGGAAGGGCAGGACACACTTGGACAGACCTTCCAGTTTTGTTTAGAACTGATCTTACTTACGTTAGGCTGGTGGAAGCAAGGAGGAAATATTTTGGTCATGGTAGGTTGCAAATGTTGACAGCTTTATTTCACATGATTTATGAAGACTGCTTTAAAAACCTGGCCACCTTTATTCTCAAAGACCTCTGTTTTTGAACCCATCACTTCCTGCCTGTGGCAGACAGTCCCCCATTAATTACTCCCTCTTGCTAGCATCTCCCATCTCTCCAACTCTCCTGGGTTCAGCAGCTTCCCTTTGGCTTCCATAATACCCTGCAGTGTCCTCTCCCTTAAAGAAATACTCTTCTATGTGTGCTGTCCCTTCACAGGGAGATGTCACCTCTTTCTACCTCCTCACCAGCTTCATTGTGGCCCTAAGCAGATATGATATAAGATTTTCTTTGTGAAGACAAAGGAACCTGGAATTGCAGCAAACTAATCCAAGCTGAGCCTGGTAGTGACAGAATTAGACAGGCAGGAAACAACGTGAAAATACAAAGCAGTGTTGGAAGAGGCAAAAGCACAAAATAAAGCAAACAGTGTATCTTTTCATCTACCTCATTTAAGCCATCTCCGTATTATTTAGACGTTTGTCAGACCTGAATTCTTTGGGGGACAAGAGAAAAATGACAAATGTATACCAAATACTGAGGAATGGCAATTTCTTTTAGGGTCCAGACAATGAGGTTCAAGGCCTAATCGACCTTCTCTGCAAGTAAAAAGGAGAAAAACAGCAAGCTTTGCTCTTTTGGCAACATGCAAAAGTGCTAACACACTGCAAGCTTCAGGGAAGAGTCAACACAGCTGAGACCCGGTCGCTTACCTGGGCATGTACTTTAGACAACAGGAGGCGGATGGATCTTCTGCTAAGCCAGTTACTTGTGCCCATGTCTAAGTAAATAAAAATGAAGTGAGCCAGGTTCCTGGCACTCTTTGTTCACTGGAGGCAGGAGCCCCCCCTCTTCCTAGGCTACCTCTCTGTGTCTTGTGTTTAATCTTTGTTGCCTTCCTGGTGGGAACAAGCTCCTAGGTTGGTTTCCTGCAAGCAGCACCCGAACAGGGACCTGAGTGGGGAAGGCTGGTCTGGGTGAAAGTAAGTGATGCACAGCTCACAGCAGAAGCAAAGAAACTAAACAAAGAGTAGAAAAGGTGGGTGCATGCAGAGAACTCTCTCAGCCAGGGTAATGCGGCAAAATAATAAGGAATATGAGTGAATGGGGAGAATTTTCAGTGTGGTAGCAAGGGGACTTCTCTCCATTTTAGAAGTCACTTAAACTTTGGATGAATTCAGTCTTCCCCAAATCATACGTTAAGAGATTTCCATTTGCAAGCAGTTCTATTTCTGATAAATGCTGTTTCTGACAAATGCTGTATGAACCCATGACTATGACTATCCTCTTGTGATACTACACCTTTCTGGAGAGTAGCTGCTATTTTTAGCAGCTGAGCCAACTATTATGTAAGCTGCTGTGTTCGTCTTTGAGGTTGATACTCCTGACTGGCAATAAGTCTAGAGGTGCTGAAGAAGCCTGCTTGTGGGGCCGGGGAGATGGCTCAGTAGAATAAGCACTTGCCTGGCAAGTGCAAGGACCTGAGGTTCAATCCTCGGTTCTGCTAAAAAAAAAAAAAAAAAAAAAAAAAAAAAAAATAGAAGCCTGCTTATTTTCATTATGGCCTCTGTGGGTATCTCTGGTTACTTGCCATGACATCAGAAAAGAAAAAAGTGAGCAAAAGAAAAAGAACATGAAGGGCTGGGGAGATGGCTCAGTAGAATATGTGCTTCCCTGGCAAGTGCAAAGGCCTGAGTTCAATCCCTGTTTCTGAAAAAAAAAAGAACATGAATTTAGTCTAAAACTTTCTCAGCCAGGGGCACAATTCATTGACCAAAGGACAGCATTATACAAGTTTATTGGAAATTCTGTTCTGCCAGGGTGGTGCTAAAGTCAGTACCCAGTTGCTTTCTCACATGTTATGTTACCAGATATAACCTATGGTTTCCTCAGACTGGCACATTTAAGGTAGGAAGCTGCGAGCAGGTGGGAGAAGGTGTGGAGTGCACTCACGGCCAAGGCTGTTATGTCCCCTGAAACTTCCTCCATACAGAATGTGGTCCAGGCGGTGCTTTGTCCTTGAACTGCAGGAAAACATCCCACACCTAGTAGATTTCTGGGAGAATATAAAAATGAGGATGAATGGGGCCGGGGAGATGGCTCAGTGGAATAAGCACTCCCCTGGCAAGCACAAGGGCCTGACTTCAATCCCTGATTCTGAAAAAAATGAGGATGTAAACCCCTGGTTCTCTTCTCTTTCTCCTCTTCTTCCTCCTCTTCCTCCTCCTCCTCCTCCTCTTCCTCCTTCCCTTCCATCTGTAGTCAGAACAGAAGTAGTGTCTCTTTATCAAAGTTTGATGAGACAGGATCAAGCTTCTTCAAAAGTGCAATGTTTTCGCTGTGGCAGAGGGGGCTATATTTATGGACACTGTATCCCCAACCCCAAAAGAAGAGGGGTATGGCCACCTGCCCCCAAAATGAGGGTACCAGGGCTCTATACTAGATGTCAAAAGGGAATCATTGGGCCCAATCAGTGTCACTGAAAATACACAAAAATTATGCACACTGACAGGAAACAGGATGCTGACCTGGCCCCAGAACTGGCTAACAGTGAGGGGATTTGCAATATAGATTTACAGCCCCAGTCTTCACTGGGTCTCTGAAGGACTTCCTTTACCACTGAAAACCCAGAAGTACAGGATTAGACTTTCCCCCGGCTGAATGAGTGACCTTGATTGGCAGAGATAAATCTGTTAAAACCCCCATGGGAATCTGGAAACCTCCTCCCTTAGTATGGTTTTAGTCTCAGAAAAAAAAATGCAGATTAAATCAACAGGGTATTGAAGTACTTACTGGGATTATGGATTCAAGTTATTTGGGGAAAATTCAGGTTGTGATTCAGTCACATGTTGTTTGAGTTTTCAGATTGCTGAACTCTTTTGCCAGCTGTTAGAATCACAGTGTCACCCACGAGTAGGTGTTCTTCACTCAAGATATTACAGGCCACCTGTCCATGTGTACTCTCAAGATTAAAGGAAAATATTTTGGGGGACTCAAAGCCACATGTGCAGATATTTGGGTGATGGCCCCATCTCCATGGCCACCTTTCTGGCCCACCAGAGAGTAGCAGCCACCTCCTTGGGGGGCTTGGCCACCAGGCAGGTCATGTAGAGTGCTGCACCTCTGCCCTATGTAGGCCCTGATAGAATTAAAGCAATCTTTTTGCCTTTATTGAGGGACCCCAGCCCACTTGTGGGGAAGGGATCTGCAGAAAGAAAGGTAGATTCAAATTATTAATAAAGTAATCCCACCTGTTGATAGAAAGATGCAAAATATACTGTGTATGTTACAGGACAAGGACAGGAAAAAAAATCAGCAAAGCTATCTCAGCCCCAAAGTCTATCAGACAAATGAAAGGGAAGATCCTAGCTATGATGCAAATTTTTAATGTGGGTCCTTGTGGCTTCTCCCCATCCAAAAAGCACTCTGGTTAAAATGGAAAACTGGTGTTCCTGCCTGGGTTGACCAATGGCCCTTACTAAAGAAGAAGTTCATTTGCTTATGAAGAAGAGCAGTTGAAGGTGAGATGCACTGAACCTTCCACCAGCCCTTGGATACATGTTTTTGTTCTATGAAAGAAATCAGGAAAAAGGAGGCTGCTTCAGGATTTAAGAGCTATTAATGCATGTGTTCGCCCTGCAGTCACGCTGTGGCTCAGACTTCCCTCAGTCATCACATTTCCCCAGGACTGGCCTATGGTTATTGATCTTAAAGACTGCTTTTCTACAATCTCCTGAAATCCCAAGGACTGTCTGTTTAGCTTCCTCTGTTCCTAACTTTCCCAAGCCCATGTGCCAATATCAGTGGACTCTTCGGCAGGCATCAGAGTATATGTGTGTTGAGCATGCACATGTGACAAACGGTACGTACAAAACCAAAAAGAGCTAACAAGTCATCATAAACCATAATCTCACCTTGATTTTGTAATGTTTAGGCTTAATTTTTTCAATCCTGTCAGTGATACGTATAGCACCCAGGCAGAGTTGCATTAGTCAAAAGTACAAAGCCATAAGAAAAAGGAGAAAACACAGGTATTATGGCAGTCTATGGTGATGGGGAAATGACAGGGACTGATTTCCCCATGGCATGGTCGTTCAGGTTTAGGTGACCTCTAGGAGCACGCAATTATGGAGAAGTTCTCTGCATGATACACCCATGGAGGAACTTAGATCTCTTCCTTCTACCAGTGAGAGCGTCCTCCTGGGTGGATTATATAATAATCAAAGACAGCATGTGTGGTCTACTTGTGCTATGAACCTCATAACATGAGAACAACTAAAGAAAACCACCAAGGAGGCCGAAAGTCTTGTCCATTTTCAAGGCATGCCCCAGATGCCTGATCATCTCTTCAGTGCTTTGATTGCTATCTTAGCATGTAATTATACCACATCGGGGGAAGAACCCATCGATATGTGAAATAGCCATAACTGCACTTTTGTTTTTTTTCAGCTGCTGTTACTAGAAAAACAGGAAGGGGAGATGTAGGAGACATGAGAATTAATAATGAGAATCAAGGCCTAATTGACCTTCTCTGCAGGCAAAAAGGAGAAAACAATAAGCTGTGTTCTTTTGGTAACATGCAGGCTCCTAACACATTGCACGCTCCAGGGAAGAGTCAATGTGGCTGAGATCTGCTTGCCTACCCGGGCATGCACTTTAGACAACAGGAGGCAGATGAATCTGCTGCTAAGCTAGTTGCGAGCTTCCATGGCTAAGTAAATAAAAATGAAGTGAGCCAAGTGCTTGGGACTTTGTCCACTGGAGGCAAGAGCCCCCTCTTCCTAAGTATCTCTCTGTGTCTTGTCTTTCATCTTTATCTGCCCCCCTCAAACCGGAAATAAACTTCTAGGATAGTTTCCTACAGTAGCGCATGTATATAATTTACTAAATACCACTGTTTTTCTTATGGCTTTTGTATACACTAACTTATTTAAAGTTATAATAACTCATAATACTCCTATAGGGTAAGCTTCACTACTATTTCCATTTTACAGATGAGACACTGAAAGAACACCAAAATTAAGCCATCTTTTAAGGTCATATATTTAGTAAACAACAAAAGCTGTGTCAGATCCAGGCAGCCTGAATCAGTAGCATCTCACAGAGCATTTACACTTACCCATTTCTTAGTGTCAACCTCATGGTGACCCTAGGAGCCCAAAGGGCATGTGCACGTAGTTATGTTCATCACCACTGAGTTTTAGTTACTTTCTCCTTGCTGGGACACAATATCCAACACCCAAATTTAAAGGAGCAAAGGTGTACTTGTCTCACAGTTTGTAGAGGTTTCACTCTATAATCAGCTCCAAAGCAGGGCGGCTCGGCAGAGAACAGCTCATGGCGTCCACAAGGCAGCAAAAGCAACAAGGGGAAGACCAGACTCTCTCTGTCCTCTACATTGCATGCAGGCTACCCACCGTAGGGCGAGTATAGCAATCCCACCCTTAATTCTAGCCAGTTAGGCCAAACCAATCAGTGGACAAATTTAGTAATCAGACACCCTTAATCCCAGTATCACGCGCTGTACATTCAGCCGACTCCAAAAGAATGCTATGACTACATGAGGTTTTCGCACGACATCGAGACACAAACCATAACACATTTGATAGATCAGGAAAATGAAAGAAGAAAAAGTCAGGAGATGGTAAAGTCAGGAATCCAGGAGTAGAGTGCAGTCCCTACCGCTGTGCAGATAGAGATGAAGGGGCGGAGCTGGCATCTGAGACTGCAACAGACAACAGAAGGGATCTGGAGGGCTACATAGAGGCTAGCTACCAGCCCAAACAAGCAGCTGTGAAGTCCCCTTCAGTGCTAAGTGGTTCTCTGGCAGGGCTCCCATTGTGAACTACCACTGTTTGTGTATTTAATTCAAGATTTCTAGAGTTTTCCTATTTTTTAAAGACAGTAAAAAATCTCCTAATAATTGTGACAAACAAAATAGGGTCCTGGTTCTGCACAATGATGGCACCAAGTCTTGAGTCTCATGGCCCCAGAGACTGTCTCACCTCTATTTTCCCATGCTCTGTTCTTGAAACTTAACTGTCACTCTTCTTAAAGCTCTCACATCCCTAAGTGTGGTGCTGCATGTCCTGGTATCTGTGCCCCATTCTATTCTGCTTTGGGTTCTTGGTCCCCCTGCTTTATCCCTTGTTATAAGCATCTCTTCAGTTTTGTTTCTAGTTGTGCCATGTTTTCATCCCAGATTGTCTCAACTCACTACATGACCTCTCCTATGCAGTTGTCTTTAAATTATTCTCTAAACCAATAACTGTAGGTTATTGTAAAAAAATTTTAAAAGTTTGGAATAAGAATTTGTCTTATGGTTAGAACTATCTTAGTTTAATAAGATACTTCACTGTGCCACCTGAATGATAAAAGATAAGACCTGGGAGAAAATTTAGAAAGGAGATAATAAAACAAGGAGGAGTGAACTGATTTTCTATTAAAAATGAAAGAAATTTGGGAAATGGCGGTGAAAGAGAAGTGTTCCCAAAGAAGCATATCTGAATACCACGAAGTTATTCTGGATTATCAGAAATGGTGGGAGGAATCTTTAAAAAGAGGACGTTCTAAAAATAAAAAGTGGGTATTCTTTCTTTTCTTTTTTTTTTTTTTTTTTTTTTTTTTTTTTTTTTTTTTTTTTTTTTTTTTTTTTGCGGAACCAGGGATTGAACTCAGGCCCTTGTGCTTGCTAGGGAAGCACTTATTCCACTGAGCCGTCTTCTAGGCAATGTCAACTTATTCGGCCCTCTGTAATATAAAGCTCTTCTGACTCTTGTGGGCACCAATAGACTGTGATATAGCAGACGACTTCCTTGAGCCTGCTTCATGATTCCTCCTTCATAATGAAGCTGATTCAGTCACAGCATAAGTGAGGTGCACAGCCAAGGCAGCACCTACAGGATTCAAACCATAAGTTCAAATTGTCATTGTTTACTTCCAACGTAATTCTAAGAAATGTCTGTGCTTAGTGAGGTAGGACTGACATGTGTGACTAGGAAGTTAGAACCCCATGTAATGTGACTTGAAGGACATAGGGGAAGCTCCACTTGATAAGAACTTTCTGATCTATTCCCCAATTTTTTTTGTGTTGTCTCTTTTGGGTTAAAGTAGAACCATAAATGCTCCTGGAGACAGCATAAGTCACACAAAATAAAGGTGAAGTAATCATATTGCTTTCAAAGTGCTGATTGGAGGAGCTGCAAGCCACAAAATAGGAAAATATCAAAGGGATGAGGTTCTGGTCTAGATGTCCCCCAAAGTCTGAGCTGTCATACATGAGCTTTTGCTAAGGTGGCTGAATCTAGAGAGTGTGATTTCTGGTGCAATGCTGGGATTAAGGGTGCTAGGATTAAGGGTGAGTCATTACTAAATCAATCAACTGGTTGGTTTGGCATCATCCTAATTCCAGTAGCTTGGATACAATAGAAGGGACAGAAAGAGGCTTGTCTTACCCCTTGCTTGCTTTTGCTGTCTTCTGCTTGACATGAAACTCTTTCTCCTCTGCAATGTCCTCTGCCTTATGAACCAACCAATTATGAACTAAAATCTCTTCAAACTAAGAGATAAATAAACCTTTTCCCCTTTAAATTTGGGTGTCAGATATTTTGTCTTAGCCAGAAAAGAAAAGTGACTCGGACAGAATTTAGCACCAGAGAAGTGTGGTGGCTGCCAAGACTGCACTTGACCATGTGGTCTGTAGGCCTTTGGAGCTGGCTTATGGTTAGGAAGTGTTCAGAGATGCCAGGTGAAATAGCAGTGCTTGACTGCCCTGGGCTGTACTTGGCGAGAGAGTCTGCTCAGAGCTCAGAAGAGCAGGATGCTGACAGAAATGATGCTGGTAAAGATGATGTCTAGGAAGTTACTGCTGGAAGGATTGCTCTGGGGGCTCAACACATGCATCATAGCTTCACAGAAAGTTTGTCTGCATTTTGCTTGCAGCCAGAGATTGTTGGGGAACGCTATGAAGTAGCACTTAGCAGACTTTAACATTAAATAATTGGCTTTATGGATTCACTTATGAGTCTGTCCCAAGCTAGGCAACTTGCTCAGAGTGATGGCTGGCATGCAATCAGTGCAACTCTCCATGCAAATGGTCACCATGGAGACCTGGACTGGCCATGACACTGGGGGCAAAGACACCTGGCTGAAGACATCTGGCTCACTCCAGTTCTTAAGATAAGAGTACAGCTGCAGGCTCTCGCAATAATTGTCAAGCCTAGAGATACAACTATACTCTTAACTAGCAAAGTGTACAGCCTGAAGAAGTCTTTGATTTAATTTCCCAAGGTCCTGCCAGTTTTCCATGCTTACTTCAGCTATCCATTTCCTTTGTTTGAAAACCCAATAGATATTCCTAAGAAGTCTTAGTCTTAGTCTCTAAAGAGTTCTGACCTTTGTGGACCCCAAAACTTCATATTTCTGGTCTTATTTATTCAGTTCCTCACTGGAAACCTGATCAGCTCCAATAAGGGACTTTGTCTGACACTGAGATTAAGGGTAGCAAACTAATTAATATTTCAGAAGAAATTTCAAAGCAGTCTAATATTGAGGTGGTGCATGACTACTGTTGGGGGCAGGTAATGAAATTGATGCTGAGAATCAAAAGCAAAGAACCCAGTAGAACAATTCAAACAGTTGTAAATCTTCTACTTGCTAAGAGCTGATCCTACCCTGTCTTGGAGTCAGCCAACTGAACCTCTATAAATTGCAGTTAAATAAACTCTTCCTCCCTTGACACTGGGTGTTGAATGTTTTGTTTCAGCAATAAGAGAAAAGTAACTAAGAGAAATTGGGACCCCATGCATCAAGGAGTGAAGCAGCTCCACAGAGAAAGTGCATAAAATAGGGGGGAAATTTACCTCAAAAGCCAAAGCTCTTCTGTCTTCCATAATGTTAATCTTGAAAGGCAAATTTTTAAACACTGCAATAGATCACAAGTTTTATGAGCTAATATGTATGGTTAAGACCACTCTAAACCTTGTGGTATCCCTTGCCAAACAAATACATAAGTAAACAAATCACAGACCAGCCAGAGAAGCCCTATGATGTACTTTGAGATTTGAGAAGGAATTTAACAATTCACATATGGCAATTAGCTAGAAATTGCCACATCTTCTAGAAATGAGAACTCCCTAACTGACCCCCTAGTTGGTAGCCCAAGCTATTTGACTTCTTCTTGACTATTATACCCCTGAATTTGTGGACCCATCCTTCATCTCTCTCCGGGCTGCTGTACTCAAGGGAGCCAGTAGGAGCAGCCTCATTTGCTAAGTATCAACCCCTCCAACCCTTTGGGCCTCCACCATCCACATCCACCATTTAGGAGGTAAATAACCACCTCTAAGGACTGGAAGTGAAGAAGATTTGGGCCCATATATGGGCTGCTCCTGAAATACTTTAATTACATGCTGAAACATTCAAGACATGAAGAAAGGGTCTATCCCATTCTTCATTGAGCGAAATAGATGAACATTCTTTGTTGAGAAAATTTTCTTTCGTTGGGTGCCATAGACACTACTAACTAGTTGCCTTTCTGATGGCTCTTCACACAGCTAAAGAGCTCCTCCTGCTGAACACTCCTGAAGACACCAGCTGCTAAACAATCCTCAGAAGCTCTGTGTGTAGTCTGCTGCCAGGTACATATTGTCTCTATTTCCAGCCCAGGAACAAACCACTAAAAATCAATTATTACTTCAAGGGAACAAAGAGAAAATGCTGTTTAGTTCCTGAAGATTGGAGACAAGAAGGCTATACTTGAGCAATGTTTGTCCTCAAATGTAAAATGTTAGAATTAACCAGAGAAATAGAACCAATTAGCTCATGAAAGCTAAGAAGTCATCCCATAATCTGTCTTTTGCAGGCTGGAGATCCAGAAGAGCTGGTAAAGTGATTCAAGCACAAGGCCTGAAGACCAGGATAATCAATGGTAGATGACCTAATCTGTGGGCATAAGACAAATGATCCAGCTCAACAAAAATTCTCCCTTCCTAAGACTGTTCCCTTCAAGCCCTCAATTCATTGGATGATGGCCACTCACACTAGGAAGCACAGTCTGGTGTACCTCATCTAACAATTCAAATCTAGTCTTATTGAAAACACGCACACACACACAAACACACACACACACATACACACAAATAACATTTAACCAGATATTTAGGTACCCTGTGACCTTGTCAAGGTACCATATAAAACTAACCATCACATACAACTTACTGCCTTCTTTAGTGACATGAGTGTTAATACTGAAAGAGAACTCAGAGTTAATGTTCTTAATTAAAGACACAGAAACTATCAGTAGATAGAGGTTAAGAGGCTTGACCCAGAGGCTCGCAGAGCTGGAAGTGAAAGCAACATGGACTCTTGTCTTTCCTATTGACCACAGGTTGATTTTTGTTCTTATTATCCATATAATTCATTGCCCGTTTCTGTTATGTAAAATAGTTTTAATTAACGGGTTAAAAATAGAAAGTCCACACTTCTGGAAAATCTCTATGACTGCCTACTCCTTTCATCTTTCCATGACTTTGCTAGGTCCCTATCACTCTCACAGCTCAGAAGTCCTTTGGCTAACTCATTCATAGTCATAATAACTTTTCTACTGCCTCCACAGGAAAATCAATGATTAGCTTCTTAATATACAGGAGATGTGGGTAGGGGAAAGGGCTAGGTCCATTTCTATAAAAGATAGATTTTTGTGGCAGGATCTTGTGATCAGAATCTCAAAGTTGCAGCAGTCAGTTGAATACATGATATTTACATCTTTTCTAGGCTTTTCCTTCTCTCCAGACAAAAAACTTCTGCAAAATTCATATCATGGCCTTTTGAAAAATCATATAGATCCTCCTCTAGAAGGGAAATGTTTTAGCCAATCAATGAAGAAAACACTCAGACTGGTTTCTGAAAGAACCTGCCCTATAACATCAAGGACCTTGATATTTGGAGGCAACTTCACAACTGTGAAGTTGTGTAAGGCTACATCAACATTCTGGAAGCAATCTCACTAAAGAGATATTGGGGGCCCTTGGTTCTTTCCATAACTGATAAAACCCAGGCTCAAAGAGTATTCTCAACCTCTGATATTTTCCTGAGGATTTTTCAGTCACTATCTTTGTCCTTAGGCTAAGGTTTTTATCTTGTGTCTTGTGTTCTGTTTAACTTCAAATAGCTGTCTCAGATTACCTAAAAAGGCTCCTATCTTCCCTCTTTGACCACTTGCACTTGACCAATAACCTAAATATAAGTGACTGGTCATGTCACTTATATTTAATTCCCTTTTATAATGCTACCTGAATTATATAAAGGATAATCCTTTAAAGCTGTTATGAAACTCCAGTAACCTTCTGTCTGTAACACCTCACCAGAGGGAATCAAAGTGTGTTTGCTCCTACTATCTGGTTTAATAACAGCTTTGGATGAATCCAGATACCAAGATGTTTGCCAGGTTTATGTGTGAATCCACTGGGCATCAACAGCTCTCCTTCCTAGTTCAGGGATTTTTTTTAATGATTTCTTTAAATCCTACATATTTTGAAAAATTGTTTGTACTGTGTATACTGCAAAGAAATGGAAAACCCAGTCCACTGTCCAAGTTGAAATTCCTTTGAAAAGTGTTTGTGATAAGGTATCTCATTAAAGAAACCCTTGCCCAATGTATACTCACATCTCAAATTCCTTTCACTCCCAAAGCTGGCTATGTACTTAAAGTTTGTAAGCTCTGTAATATCTCAGCTTGCTGAAGGGTGTAGGAAAAATAGAGAGCCCTTGAAATAAATATTTGGAGCACTAGAGAGCATGCACATTAAGCAAAAAAAATTATGTAAGCAGGTAGACCAGTCTTCAGGGAGGACATATTTTACATTCTTCACCTTTATTGGGTCCTAATAATGTAAAATTTCTTAAAATAATTATTACTGCTAATTGAAAAGTATAAATCTCTTTCCTTCTTGCTATCCAAATTGTCCTGAGGGAAATTTTTCAAGCACTCTGCTTTATAGTCAGTGATAATTTCTCTGTGGCCAAAGAAGCACTAGGGAGAAATTTATATTGAAAATGTAGTTCCTTCAAGAAAGCTACTATTCAGTGACATTTATAGGAAAAAGGCCAGTATAAACCATTCTTCTTCTTATAATGGATATCATGAGAAAGAGTGTCCTAGGTAAAAATGGTATAAATGGAAATTAATCTTTGTGTGCATGTTATGTGTATGCACTTGTATGTGCAAAATTTTCAACTATAATCTGGTCTTCAGATTTGATGCAAATGGCCACAGGAGTCATGTATTTAATCAGTTTTAATGTTTTACCCACCCGTAGGTCACACTGTAAACACAACATGAGCAGAAAGCCTGGAGTAACGTGAACCAGGACACAGTAAGAACGGTGGCGACCATTTCTGCCCAGCTCATCTCCAGAGAGCACCATGCATAATTCTTATTCATCCAGTCTAGAGCAGCAACCCAGCTGATCAGAAAACAATGTGCTTGGGCCCAAGAAAAACAGAGAAAATTCTAGATGAACAGCCTTAGGCAGTGGAGGAATGAATGGCCTCTTTGGAAGTGAAATCAATCAGGACACTGCTGAAAATTAACTTTGAACAGAGACTGAAAGAAAAGACCAATTAGAAAAAGCCAGCATCTCATGAGACAAGAGCAGCTCACAAAGAGAAATACAAACAGAACAGTAACCGAAACTGTTCATTCAATCATCCCTGAGTTTTGCCAGTTCTTCTTAAAGGCAGAACATGCTCACTTGTATAGATTAAGGCACACTGTGTATGGTTCCCATTACAGAGTGAACTCAGGCATTTCAATTAATTCTTTAGTCACTTTCCCTGCTCTCCAGCCTAATAGCACAGTAGATAAAGAGACTGGGGCTTAATGAACCTTGCATGCCATTTGTCTATATCTTGCTCAGGAGTCCGACTCTGAGAAGTAACTTACCAGGGAAATGTTCCTTATGAAATACTGCTTTTAGAGACTTATTGATGTCTCAAGTACTACTAGATATGAATGGATAACATATAAAGATTTCTTAAGTGTATAGAAGTTAATTTAGCAATGTAACATAATAATAAAATCACATAAATCATTTTATCAATGTATTGTATTAGCACATCTTGATAGTACCTAATGATTACATTTATTGTGGGAGTCTGTGCACGTACATAACACTTCTTAATTGTTTTATTTTAAAAAGAAGACCAAAAACAATAAAAATGATATACAATAATAAAACAAGACAATAGGAAATTAACAATGGTCAAAGTATCGACAACTGGGATATCAATCTTCTTGAAAAATTTCTGTATATCAAAGAAATCACCAACAAAGTAAAAAGAAAACCCACAAATTGGGTTATAAAAATTATAGCTAATTGTCTCTCAAAGAACTTCTATCTAGAACACATAAAGAATTAAAAATAATCGGGCCCCCTAAAATACAAAGATTCAGTCCAAAAGCAGGCATCTGAGATGAACACATACTACTCGAATGAAGAAATACAAATGGTAAATCTTTTATATATGTATAAATAATATTATATACATACATAATATATTATATATACATAATATATATACATAACATATATATTAATTTTATTAAGAAAAAAGTAGTAATGACACAGTTTCAAGACAAGCTGGTAGAACAGTTACAACAATTAATGCATTGCATATTTTTGTCTTCATAGTAGTTATTCATAGTACAAGATGCAGGCAAATCTTAATTCCTTTTGTGTTCATTTTTCCTCCAATCCCCACCTGCTGCCTCCAATTCTTAATACCCTTCTTATTTCAAAAATGTGTATTTCCATTTCTTTCTTTTTTTTCTCCCTCTCTCTCTCTTTTTTTTTTTTTCAGAACTGGGGATTGAACTCAGAACCTTGCGCTTGCCAGGCAAGAGTTTATTCTACTGAGCCATCTCTTGGGCCCTCATTCCCTTTTTACAATCCTTTTTTCCCTCCTTCCCTACCTCTCTCCATCTGTTGGCCCCCTGCCCTACTTTCTATTATCTAGCTTTTATATTGCTCTTTATATTTTGGGTTTCTCATGTAAGAGAAACAATGCAATGTCTATATTTGGGTGTCTAATGTATTTCTCTTAACATTATGACCTCAAGATGCATCCATTTGCCTAAAAATGCCTCATGTTTGCCCTTCTTTATGGCAGAGTAGTGCTTTATTGTACATAAAGGTCATTTTCTTTATCCATTCACCTGTTTCCATGTGTTAGTTACTACAAATTGTGCTTCTCTAAACATAGCTATACATGTATCATTATAATATAATTTAAATTCTTTTGGGAGTATTCCTAGAAGGATAATAACTGAGTAAAATGGAACTTATATTTTTAATTCCTTGAAGAATACTGATCTCCATAGTGGTTACATTAGTTTATATCCACACCAACAATGTATGAGTTCCTTTTTCGTTTATGCCTCATTAAGAAATAAAGTAATAAGAAATATTATAAATAAAATAAAAAATATTATTTTATTTCTTGGATTATAGCCATTCTTTTTGGAGAAAAAAAAATGAAATCTCAGTGTTTTTTTAATTTACACTTGTCCAAATATTATTAGTACAAACACTATTTTCATTAATAGTGTTTGGACAGGATATCCTGTCTACTTCTTGTGCTATGGATAACCACTAAGAAGATAACAATGTACAATGTATTAATTATTGAAACTATCCTACCAATTTTGAAACTGTCTCATTGCTATTTGTTTCTCAATAAAATTATTTTTAAAAAAATAAAAAATAATTTTTACTTGTCTGAATAGTACCACTGAACAATTTTTCATATATTCATGAATCACCTGTATTTCTGAGAGGTATCTACTCATTCTGGTTGCTTGTGTTTTGATTGTGTCTTTTATTTGGAGGAGTATATTTTTTAACTCTTTATGTGTTTTAGATTCTAGTCCTCTGTCTGAGAAATAGCTGGATTTTTTTTTCCATTCTATAGGTTGTATTTCCATCCTGTTGATTATTTCCTTTGATTTTGAGATTTTTAATATGATAAAAAGCTCATTTGTTTATTCTCAGTATCCTTGCTTGTATGAGTAGGTTTTATTCAGAAAGTCCTTGCTTACACATGTATCTTCTAGAGTTTTACCTGGTTTATCTTCCAGCAGATTAGATCTTTGATTCATTTTTTTTTTTTAGTTTAGCACATGGTCACATCTCTGAACAGATATGCTTTTTTTTTTTTTTTTTTTGCAGAACTGGGGATTGAACTCAGGTGCTTGCCAGGCAAGCACTTTTTCTACTGAGCTATCTCCCAGGCCCCCACATATGGTTTTCAGAGATTTTAAACTTTTAAACTTTAAAATATGTATTTTACTATATTTTTAAAAATTATTTTAGGTAATGTGTCACTTTCTTAGTAGTCTTCAAATAAGTGTACATTGTTTAATTGATATTATTTCCAGTCTGATAGGTAAGTCATACA
This sequence comes from Ctenomys sociabilis, assembly GCA_004027165.1. Lineage (NCBI taxonomy): Eukaryota > Metazoa > Chordata > Mammalia > Rodentia > Ctenomyidae > Ctenomys > Ctenomys sociabilis. The sequence continues at coordinate 2,615 of PVKA01027947.1, read as the reverse complement.
TCTTACAGAGGGAACCTGCTTGCATCTATCCTGAATTTGGAAGTGCAGGAGAAAACCAAGAAATACTTTTTCCTTATGTAACAGATATCAAAAATGATATTCTAAAGAAGCATGCCCCAAATAATTCATCTGTTCCAAAAACATGCTAGGACACAGAGCACAGTTTTCTTCACTCTTGAATGAGTATCTCCCCATGTCACGTTAAAATATAATCTCATAATCCAATCTCAATCGCCATGACTTTTTTCTTCTTGTTAAAACTGGTTGTTTATTTAAACAAACTTTTCTTCAAAGTAGGCATCTCTGCAAATGACAACTTTGTTCTATTGATGTTGCCGTAACACAAACCATTTCAAGTTTGTTTTATGTCATCGTTAGAAAACAGTTCATCCTTTAGAAAGTCACCATTTTTGCTTCAAACAGTAGCACAAATTCTTGTTTCCTAGAGGACATTTTAGAAATTATAAGAAGTGATTTGATAGCAGTAATGTTTACATCACAACTGCCATTTAACTGGGCCAAGAACAAGCTCATGCCCAATTTTAAGTCAACTCAAGGGAGTTGACTTTTGCTCATCTCTTCTTCCTTGAGCTCCTGTGAAGAATCAAGTACACCGCCCTACATAGGCATTCCACACACCTGCGCCCTGGGCATGCCTGGAACATGGTCCACCCTGGGAAAAATGTCCACAGAAAAGTCTTCAAATTGCCTGGGCAAGGAATCCTAAGATTAGGGGTTGTGGTGGGTGAGGAACAGGGTTCAGAAAGGGAACTCGGCTTCCTGGATACATCTTTTGGCCCCCACAGCCTTCACACCACCAGGACAGGTCATAATACTCAATTTCCTGGAGTAGAGTTGGTGACAGGGACATGGTGGCCTGCAGGAAGTCAAAGATGGCTTTGTTCAGGTCAAACGTCCTGCCACCACACTAAGCCACTACAAATATAAACTAATTCACGCAAATCTCAAAAACAGTTTGTGAGAAGTTCCTTTGTTAGGAAGAAGGACTCTTAACTGAAACACTGAAGTTGCCAGAAAATTAACTAGCTTGTTCACTCTATGTATTCTACTAATTCCAACAATATAATTAGCTGAAAAGGAGCTCTGCAGTAGCACCATTACTGCAAATGTAAAGGAAACAGCCTCAAACAGCTAAGATGTCATTTAAAGATGAAAAATTTAATAGGTGTACCCTAAGACCATACTGTTAAGTGAAATAAACTAGGCACACATGTTTACATATGTTTCTATGGTGTGAGAAACTGAAAACATAAATAAGGACCAAAAGGTATAATAGATATCAGAAAATGGGAAAAAATGCTCACATGAGAATAAGAGAGAAGGAAGGGGAAAGGAAGGAACAAGGAACAAAGAGAAAATAGAAGGAAAAATGGAAATGAAGCTTGTGGAAATAAGGAGGGGAAGAGGTGTTGGAAGAAGGGGAGGAAAGTGGGGAAGAGAGAAGCAAGAAGTACCATGCACAGGTGCAAATTCCCCAGGATGAGTGTCAGTACTATGTATATCTAAAATGTGCCCAGAAAAATGAAAGATTTAAAAACACATAAAATTAAAAGGATATAGATTTTCATTAATAAGAATTTTAACTAGAATATGCTACATACATATCTATAGCTAATTTTAAATTTTTATAGATGTTTAAAAAAAAACACAATATTGTCCATTGTTTTGGCAATGCTTCATTTTTTTCTTTCTGAGACAAAAATCTCACTACATAGCTTCAGTTGGTCTCAGATCATTGATGCTCCTGCCTCAGCCTTCTAAATGCTGGTACTACTGGGATGTATGCCTTACCTGGCCTTGTCACTTGTTACCTTCCAAAATCACTGGGCTAATGGATCTGGCTTTAGGACAGGATTTCTTTCTAGGTCCTGACATTGCTCTCTGTGTTCAGCTGCATCCTGCTTTCCTGTCATGTGACACTGTTTCGTGCTAATAACTATGTAGCCCCATAGGCCCTGGGACATCCAGACAAGGATATATGCCCCCTGGTCTTATGGCATAGTCCAGAGAATTCTTTTTAATGCTGCACTTAACATTAAAGCTCTGCTTGTTATTTCAGATATCCTACTTCTTCATGACTTCTGCAGCTTATCTGGCATATTAATTCCAACTCTAAAGGCAGCATTTCCTTTTCTCTTACACAAAAATGCTCTGAACCTACATGAGGAGCCAAGAGCCTGGCGACCTCACAGCGGAGTAGCAGTCCTCACAGAAAAGCTTTCCTCACACACGAGCACGGCCCCAGATTCCCTGACACACCTTCCAGGAGCCAATCTTCAGCCCAAGAAGGCAGAGAGGGCTTGCGAGTTAGCAATAAACAAGCCCCCGACTCAAGCCGACCCAGAATGGTACTCTACAGAGAGAACAGACTCTTTATAATTTCAAAGTACAACCAGCAAGTTCAAAAGATAATGAAACCGTGATGTAGTTACGGTTACCGACCATCTAACTATATAAAATACAACTAATAGCATTTCCTCAGAAAAGGAGCAAGAACTGTAAAGGAGTTACAGTTGTTGGTCAGGGCGGGTGAGCTATGCACTCAATTTGTGTGTGTGTGTGTGTGTGTGTGTGTGTGTGTGTGTGTGTGTGTG
>PVKA01027946.1:0-29971 GCA_004027165.1 Ctenomys sociabilis | reverse complement strand
CCTAGTTCTTGGTGTTTTTGCAACAGTATTATTCTGTGGTCTAGGCTGGCCTTGAACCCACTATATAACTCAGGCTAGCTTTGAATTCATGATCCTCCTGCCTCAGTCTCTTGAGTGTACCTAAGGCCTAGATTTAAGACGCTGTGAGGAGCAGGTTTCAAATGAGAAGGGCTGGAGTGATGGCTCAGTAGATTAAGTGCTTCCATGGCAAGTTCAAGGGCCTGAGTTCAATCCCCGGTTCCGCAAAAAAAAAAAAAAAAGAAAAAGAAAAAAAAGAAAAAAAGAAAATTCTCATTCAGAAAAATAAATGGAAAAAACAAAACAAAACAAAACAAAAAACAAATGAGAGTCCCCAAAGAGGATAACTTCCATCGCTGAAACACGGAAGCCAAGTTCCCTCCTATTCTGTGCGTGAGGATGAGTCTGCAGAGGTCAACCTATAAGTGCATGTTATTTAAACCACCTGTGGCCATCTGTGTTATGGGAGCAGGATTACTAGGCAGACTGCTTCTGAGGGTGCTGGCTGCCCTCGTGAAAGCTGCTGTGTCTTTGGGGCTTTATTGGTATTACACTGGGGAGCCCTCGCCCCTGCTCTGCTCGTCCCCTCCAAGGCCCTCACCTTGCAGGGTGACCTCGAGGAAGTAGTGCGCGTACTCCTGGAGGCACTCCTTGGCCTTGCGGGGGCAGGTGCTGGGCCAGGTGTGGCAGTGGTGGTCCTGCTGGCTGACGGAGGCCAAGAGGTAGTAGTCCAGGAAGTGCGCGGGTGTGGGCAGGCAGAGGTTCCAGCGGAAGGCCTCCAGGAGCAGCAGCTCGGTGCTCAGAAGCTCCTTCTTGGTGAGGGAGAAGTTCTGGCTGCTCAGGACTCTCGCGCTATTTATTTGCTCCAGCTTGGGCACATGGTCTTCTCTATCCTCAAACTTACCTATTGGGACGAGAGGGCAGAAGTCACCAGAGTTCTTACCTACAACCAGGATGCTAAAGGCTCACCTTCCAGCACCTGCACATGCTTGTGTCCTAGGGGACAGGAGGAAGCAGAAGACTGACTGCCCAGGGATAAGGACACACATCCAGGATCTGTCAAGCCCAGGGTTGTATCCAAAAAACATCACTTCTAGCTGTGTGATCCCATACGGGTATCTCAACCTCTCTGTGCTTCAGCTTCCTCGTCTGTAAAATAGAACTTGTATTTCCAGGTTTTGTGAGAGTCACCAAGGAAATGTGTGCTAAGTGCTTCTAGCACCTTCTGGAGCCCTGTAGTCAGCCAGGATTAAGATGGGCACCCACCCCCCAGGATGCTCTCCACAGCCCCCACCAGGTTCTCCCCAACTTCACCTGCAGGCCAGAGTTGGAATGACCTTGAAAAGCTGACCTTGCTCCTCCAGATGGGGAAAGCCCTGGATGGCTCCCCACTGTCCTCAGTATTTCAGACTCTTTGTGGGGTCTGGTTTGGGGTTGCTTTGGAAATTGTGTTTGGAAAGTGAGCCAGGCAGGACAGGCAGGCTGGGAAGGGGAAGCGGAAAGGGAAAGCGCCTCCAGGTGCGCGCTGGTGAGTCACTGAGGCTGGCAGCTGGGGCTCCAGCCCACTAGGGACTCTGGGAAATGCCAAGGCAGCATTCTCACCAAGGGTCAGGGGACAGACATATCCATTTATTGACTCGGGGGTTGGTCATCAGCATGGGCCGTGCACCAGAGACCAGGGCTTCTCTTGCACTGGGGGTTGAGGGCCCTGGCGGCAGGGCTGTGCCGGCCCCCACCCCGTGAAGGCCCTGATGCTACACACTCTGGACAGCACCACATCTGCTGGGGCCTGGCCATGGCACTTCCTCGAGAGCTCAGCAGCGCGGCACCCTATCCCCTCGGTGTGGCCTTCCCTTCCAGGTCACTGCCTCTCGGAAGCCTCGGAATCCCACAACAGGTGCTGAGCCCCTCCAGGGTCTGCTTTCAGGCGGCCACCAAGTCTAGGGTCACAGGGTTCAGAGAAGCTGTTGGGAAAATGTCAGAAAGACTGGGGGTGCCCTGCCTGGCCCTCAAAGGGAGTGCAGCCAACAAAGCACTTATGAGGGCACACCTGCTTGCACTGAGAGGCCCCGCCCCAGCTCTCAGCAGCCTCCCAAGGCTCCAGGGGAGATAAGGAAGTGCCACCCACCCACTCCCATGCCTGCTCCTCTACACTGTCCTCACTGCTACAGGAAGCAGTGTCTGTGTAGCTCTGGGCTGAGGGGGAGGGGCCAAGCAAGGAGAAAGCGCTGTGACCCACGCAGCTCATGCCAAGGCATCTCCACCTTTGTCAGCTGTACTGGCACTGTCCCTGAAGCACACACCTTGTACATCCTGCACACATAGGCAAGTGGGGCAGGAAAGCACAAGACCAGAGATGCCCCCCCGCCCCAGAAGCACCCCTGCAGGCCAGTGCCCGGGCCTGCCAGTTCCTGCAGCCCGGCACCCAGCACACCTTGCCCAGGCACAGGATGCAGCAACATGGATCCTGGCCGGGGATCGCCCCTCTCCACGTCTTTCAGTGCCCGGCTTAGAGAGAGCCGCTGGGCGTCCTCTTAGCCCATCTGACACTCAGGTTATGTTATCAAAATGAACAGAAATGGCCATGCCTGGTGCCAAGACCTCCAGGGCCCATCCTCAGGGGCCTCTAAGTGGGCCAACCGCTGCTCTGCTGCTCCAGCACATTTTCTGCCCTCAGCAACTAGTCACTGCAGGATCAGGCTCCCTGACGGGAGTTCTGGGCCATTTGGCCTTTTTTCTGATATTTTACTCTCTATATTTTCCTCCAATAATCATGCGTTCAGTTTTTCACAGCACTGCTCAAGTTTTCCTGCTTGTGTGCACTCAAAAAAATACAAGTCCTCTCCCCCATCCCACCCCCTTTTAGTGCTTGAGATCAAACCCAGAGCTTCCTGTATGCCAGGAAAGTACTCCAGCTCTGCAGCCCCACAAGCTCACTTTTCTTCCCAGAGGAGAAAGTGGTATGGGCCCCAATGGACAGGGGCAGTGCACAGAGGTGGCCCTGAGCAGCCAGCATTATTAGGCCAGCAGATGTGCTCGATTGATCGGACTACTGTCCTTCTCCCCTTCCTGCCGTCAGACCTTTCAGAGCTCTGCTTCCACCCCCGCACCTCGGCAGGGCCATGGCTTACTGGTGGCTCTCACACGGACATACACTGGCCGCCTTTATCCCCACACTGGGAGGCCTGGGCACCTGCCACACTGCCAACCAGAGCCAGGCAGAGCTGGCCCCAAATCCTGGAGGTTCCCCTGGGGTCTTCCAGGGCTTGAGAGCTCAGCTCCTACACGCAGAAGAGGCTTCAGAGCCCTTGTCCTCCTGCGCTGGCCAGGCTGGCTGTAGCACAGCATATTTCAAGGCCAGAGGAGACTACGAGCCTCCGGTGCTGCACTGGCCAGGCAGATGTTCCTGCCCCTCCTCCCGGGGCCAATACTGGCCCTTTGTCCCCGCTGCTCTGCCACCACCGAGCCCTGTTCCTCAGCCACTTCCCCTTATCAACAAACTGCACAGACAACAGATGCCTGGAAGACTCTGGGCAGATCCCCCGGGAGACGCCAGGGACAGACAGTGTCCCACTCATACAATAGCTATAAGCTCTTGTCACTCCCACGATGCGATTTTTTTTTTTTCTTCCCGGAACTGGGGATTGAACTCAGGTCCTTGCGCTTGCCAGGGAAGCGCTTATTTCATTGAGCCATCTCCCTGGCCCCACCGCAATGCAATTTTTATGTTGAAAATCTTCAAATCCGCAGTAAAGACAAAAGAACAGAACAAGAAGCACACATGACGCTTCCCCTGGACTCTCCAATTGTGGACAATGAACACACTGTGTGGGGTGTGTGTGTGTGTGTGTCTGTGTGTAAATGTTCTTCTGGACTAGTTCTTTATTCTTCTTTGTGGTACTAAGGATTGAACCCAGGAGCTCTGCGCTGAGCTATAGCCCCAGCCCTTTCATTATGGGACAGTCTTGCTATGTCACTAAACTGCACAGGCTGGGCTTGAGCCTGTGATCCTTGCCTCCCGCTTCCACGGTGCACACGGTGTGTACCACCATGCCTGCAGCTCTATTTCTTGTTTTTGTTTTTTTGGCAGAATCAGGGGTTGAACTCAGACCCTTGTGCTTGCCAGGAAAGTGCTTACTCCACTGAGCCATCTCCCTTGTTATATTACAAAGCTGATGTGCCATCCTTAAGCAACTTCAGCATTTATTCCCAAGAACACTTTCCTATAATCATCATAGTACTGGCAATTCCAAGCCATCAAAATTTCAGCTAATAGCATTCTGAAACCTAGTCCCTATTTAACTTTCTCCAGGGCTACTGGGGATACTTTCTTTTTGGATCCAGACTTCCCTGGGGAGACAGACTGGCCATGCCAGCCCTTCTTGGGCATCAGCCTCACCTGGTACACCTGGCATGAAGGTGAGCTTGGGAACCTGCTGAACTGAGCTGCTTTCCTTCCCCAGGAGACAAAGGAAAAGCTTTCTTTCCTTCCTTCCTTGTTTGTGGGTAAATTTCTAGCCTCTGGCCTACAGGTCTGGATAAATGGATGGATGGAGAGATGGATGGATGGATAGATGGATGGATGGACATTCTGACAGGTGGAATCAACCTGAGTCCCATTTTGGAAGCGGCATAAGGTTGGGGGCAGCTGTTCTCGTCAGGAGGAAGCTGCAGAAACACTCTAGGGTCAGAGGTTGCACTTAGCTAGCTGGGTCACACGTGGGCTTCATCCCTGTCTCGGTGCACAGATTTCACATGCTGGCCTCAGCCGATTCCTGATTCTGTAACCATGCACTCTTAAGGGACCCAAGTCATTTTCAGTGACTGTCTGAAATCAGGGCCTACATGACAGGAGCCATGTGTCACAGGCACAGCTGGCACTGGGGCCAGGGTGACGGCAATGCCTTCTGGGGCAGGGTGGAGCCTGTTCCTATACATCGTGGTCCTCGTGTGTGGAATGCTCACTGCTGACCACAAGGGTGGCCTCTGGCCCAGAGCTGCTGGGGCTGCAGCTGCAGGAAGGGCAGACGGGTGGTGCAGGCCCCAGAGACCCCAGATCTTCTGCTCCAGGAGTCTTTGGTAGGGGCAGAGATGCGGAAGGAGAGGCGACCTGGGGGACGCTGTTGCTCTCAGTGGGTAGTACAGCCGGTCCTGAGGCCGATGTTCTGACATAGTCAAGATGCGCCTCTGGCTTGGGAAGCAGAGACTCCCTCCCCAGGGCAGCCAGAGCCACTGATGGGTCCTCGGGATGAAGCTCTTCCCACCCACACCCATCCTGGCTGAGTACTTCTAGGTAAGCCTGAGGGACTGTTCTGAAGGCTAAATGAATATGTGTAGAAAAGTCAAAACACCACGTGGCATATGACTGCCTCATCACACTGGCTGTTCTGTTGCACTAGAGGTTAACATTTACCCTTTGCCTCCAAATTCTGATTACAGACAGAAAACATGGTAAAATTACAAGTGATTTTTTTTTTTTAATCTTTTCTTTTAATATATTTGGTACAGGGTCTCACTACACAGCTCAAACTTGTGATCCTCCTGTTTTCAGCCTTCCCAGCACTGGGATTCCAGGCGTGCGCTACCACACATGGTCTCAGTGGCCGGCTCAGTGCACCTGGGGATGGGGCCAGCGTGGCATGTGGGACTGGGTGTTTTTCTATCTTTTCATTTTCTGAAAGGAATAAGTATCACTCTCCCACTGAGGAACTGAAACTACTCAGAGGGCAAAATACTACCGACAGGAACCACAAGTCAGAACTGGCTGAGAAGGAGCCTGGATGAGGGTCTGCCTGGCCCGAGAGCACCCCTGCATGCAGTGCCTCCACCACAGCCCAGAAGTCAGAAGGGGTCACACTTTCCTATAAGAGGCCCAGACACCACACTGCGCTGGTGACAAAGATGACTTTTCCTGTCTAGACAGAAATACTTGTTAAAATTTAGATGCAGGACACGGGCGAGCCAGCACATACATACTCCTTGAAGGCAAAGGTTGTGAATCCAGGTGAGCCAACCAAACACAGGAACAATCTGTAATGTCGTCCCCAGGTGGGCAACACAGGCAGAAGTCCTCTGAGTCTGAAACTGGTTTCAAAGGAAACAAGGCACCATACTGACAGGTTGAGGGGACCAGGGTCACTCCTAGTAGTAGTGAGATCTCCATAGTGGGAACCTGAGCAACCCAGGAACGCCTCTGGATGGCTCCAAGTCTGCTGAAGACCGTCTCCAGGGCTCTTCCTGGGATTCTGGCATTCACAGGAGAATGGGGCTGGAGGCACAGCTCAGGAGTACAGTTTGTACTGAGCATGTGCAACACCTAGGCTCCATCCTGTGTCCACAACATCACAAAAGAAGCTTCAACACAGGAGAATGCGTACTGGAGATATAGCTCAGTGGCATAAGCACCTGCTGGTAAATACAAGGTCCTGAATTCGATCCCGGGTCAAAAATAAAAAAAAAAAAAGAGAATGGGCATCTTGCTTATATTTTTCTCATTGCTGAGACAATATACTTCACAATATACTTGACACCCAAAATTAAGGAAGGAAAGATTTATCTGGCTCACAGTTGGTGGAGGTTTCAGTCTGTATTCAGCTGGCTCCAAGGCAGGGTGGCACATGGCAGAGGGCAGCAGCTCATGGCAGCAGGAAACAGCAGAAACAGCAAGAGCAAAAGGGAGGAGCAGCGGCAGAGAGTGAGCTCTCTCCTTTCCTTGTACTGCGTGCAGGCTGCCCACCCTGGGGCCCGTGTAGCACTCACACTCAGAATCCCAGCACCGGGCCATGAATCAATGAAACACTCTCGCAGCTGCCCCATGACTGCACGTACAGCAAGGTATGTAATGTGCTACAAAACAGCATCACCCGAGGGGTCCTTGGTTAATGTGTGCACAAAGAGCACTAAAATGACCAGCCAGCTCACAGCAGCCAGGCCTCCGACAGCACAGAGATCAGAGGGGTTCTCGAACAATGGCCCATGCTGCCGTTCCGTGCTCCTCGGTAAGGACACGCAGATGTTCTCAGAAGGCCGACTAGCTTGCTCGTTCCATGTGCCTGGAGCAGCTGATAATGCAAGTTCACTTCTGCATCCTGGGCCAGGGACGTTGCTCAGTGGCGAGTGCCTGCGTGGCAGGTGTGAGGGCCCGAGTTCCATTCCCAGTAACCTGCTCTCCCCCACTCAAGACTGCATCCTGTGGATGTTCCCAAGTCATATATGATTAGAGCAGGGCTCCGCTCAGTCCACATTCTATGGTTCACCCACCTACCATAGGCCCAGAGTAAACATGTGCACACACACGACACACATACAGTAATACATAGCACACTACATGCACACATATCACATATGATACAATTGTACACGCGTCACACAGGTACACATGTGTGTGACACATATACATGCACACATGAATGGCATGTGTGAGGTGCATCTTTGTGCAGAGTAGCTGTGGACATTCCTTGCACTCACCATGTCTCCCCCAGTCAGTCAATGTCCCCAGTACAGAAGAATTCAAACCAATTTTTTTTTTTGGCGAGGTACCAGAGCTAGAATGCAGGACCTTGCGCTTGACAGACAAGCACTTATTCTACTGAGCTATCTCCTCAGCCCTGTTTTTTGCTTTTTAATGATCTGCCTGTGTGGGGTCAGGAGCTCCTGATCACTGCGTGCTCATTTAAATCCTCCACTCTGCCCGGTACAACTTCACTCAGAGCCGAGTCCCATGCCTGGACAAACAGGTCGGGGCACAGGGCTTGCTGAGGCAAACTGTACAGTTTCCGAGTTTCTGTGTGAGCTGCTGTCAGGCAGCCGGCTCTCCCACAGTCCCTCCCCACAGGCAGCTCGAAGCCTGCCAGTCTGCAGGCATGGGGACAGGAAATGGAAAACCACCATGTCCTGCGGCTCCTGTGCTGTAACTCTCATGCTTGTGCTGGATTTACTCGTGTGGCCCTCATTAGAGGCCCACCCTTCCCAGACCAGCCCAAGCTTTGTGGCCACCACCCAGACGCCACTGGTTAGAAGATGGAGCAGCTTTTTTTTGGGGGGTGCTAGTCACATGAAGTGAAAACATCAGATGTGAGAGGTGCCCTGACTCCTGCAACGTTAAGCCATCCATACATGCTTTCCATAGCACGGAGGAACTATAAGGGCTCCTTCTAGCTGTCCTCGTGCGAACCACTGGGACTACTAAATCATCCCCGCACAGGGGCTGCCATGTGTCCCTGCAGACTTGAGCTTAGCTCTGGCAGGAAATCGCCTGCTCTGCCCTGGAAAACCTCTCCCCTGTCCTCTGCTCCCCACCACTGGAACCCTGGAGGCATCTCAAGCATTCCAGCTTAGGGGAGCTGCTCGGCTTAACTCTGCAGACAGGAAGCAGCGCATTAGTTCACCCTTGTCTACCAAGGGGGATTAGGACTGCTTTCAAGTTTCCGGAAATCTTCAGCAAAATTGCCACTGGGGTCAGCCCACACTGCCCCCTGCTTCACTGTTAAAGAAGCACTTCTGCAGAAGCAGCAGTTGTGGAGAAATCAAAGCCAGGGTCAGGGTGCAGTGGGGCTGGAGGGAGGGCTGATGGGGGTGGGGGGTGCGGGGGTGGTGGGGAGCTGGGGAGCAGGCAGAAGGGAGGTGGTTTCCTGGGAGAGGGATGGCATTTCTATTCTCCCAAGGAGGAGTACTGGAGGGCCAGAGCTGCCATCCCTTAAGAGGCAAGGCTATTGATTTCTGCATGAGAAGCACTAAAAGCAATTGATCCACACACTACTTCTGGTCTGTGCATGTGCACCGCACACTGGCCATAGGGAACAGGGCCCCCAGCTGGCCCTGGCGAGGGTGAGGGGCAGGAAGAAGCACTCTCACTGTGGCAATTTATTGCTTACGTGGAGCCAAAGGCTCCCCCCCCAAGTTCAGTCCAATTAAGAGAAAAGCAATGAAGTCAGCACCCACATGAGTGAAGACCCGTGCAGGGCTCCTGAGCACTGGCCCCACCCCAGTCCTGAGCACACATGCTCCAAAGAAGACTCTGGGAGTTTGGTCCACAGGCTGAGTCACATCTGCATGCAAAGGCAGGGAGAAAGGTCAATGCTGTCACCCTGTGCATGGCAGGAGAAACAACGCATGGTGATGGATGCAGACGGCCATCGACAGTGGAATCATGAAGTAAACAATAGTGCCTACAAAATGAAGGATCTCCAATCAATACAAGGAGTAAAGTAAGCCCACGTGGGCTGCTAGAAAAGATGCTCCCCAAAGTACTGCAAAGAAAGCCCCTTCTGCATGAAAGCACGTAGGCATGCTTATTCACAATGACCACTTTCGTTGGTCATGGTGGTAGAAAGTGACCTTGAGAATTAGTAAACTGGTGAAGAGTGAATTAGTGCCTCTAGGGAAGAAAAGGGGTTAGGATCCTACAAGCCTCTGATGGTGACATTTCCTCAATCCAGCAATCGTTACTTCGTTTTGGTATTTCTATGTTATTATTATTATAATTTTTTTTTTTTTTTTTTTGGTGGAACCGGGAATTGAACTTAGGCCCTTGCACTTGCCAGGGAAGTGCTTATTCCACTGAGCCATCTCCCTGGTCCTGTTTTGGTATTTCTGTTTAACGTACCACCTCAATAATTTGTTGACACTGAACTCACACACAAAAGCACACAGGTGGGTCCCTGAACAAAGCTTCTCTAAGCCCACATATATATTCCTTGCATGGCACGGGACTAATGCTGGACAGCACCTCAGCACCAGCCCTGGGGTGGCCGTACACAGCCAGGCATCAGCAACATGTCCCACACACACACACACACACGTTGGTACAGGACTAAAATAAGACGCCCCTCCACCTTCTTGCATCTGAGCCAGCAGTGAACATGCACACGGGACAGCATGAACTCGTCACCTGTCTGTGAAGGACCGAAACATACCAGCACTGATTTGGGGCTTAAGGGCATTTTGCAAAGTGCTGAGGGTAGAGCTCAGTGGTAGAGCACATGCTATTCCTAGTGCCAGAAAGACAAAGAAAAAAGAAAAATAAAAAAGCTTAGCAAACAGGTAAACTTGTGAGCACAGAATCTATGGACAGGAAGGACTGACTGTGTGTGCATATGCACAGAGTAGCTCTAGAATACTAGGAGAGTGGTGTTGGAAGACTCAGGAACTGCTTCCGGAAGTTAGCTCTGCAGAAGTGTGATGGGAAACAGACTTACTTTCTTCCTCTGGTCTCATTTAACAAGGGAACACAATGTTTGGAAAACGTACAGTCAGAAGCTGGGCTTCTAGAAGTTCTCTCAGAGCAGTCTCACAGACTTATTTGGGACTGATGGACCCCACTTCCAGGCCCAGAAATGGAGTCCTTTCCTAGCACAGGGGCTCAGCCTCACCAACTAAAAACCAGGACATCCTGGCATTACACCCAGAAGCAAAAGGATCTGTCAGCCCCACTTTCCACTGCTTTGCAGAGCAGAAGCTTCCGGTTCAGAGCAAAACAGCCGGGCAGTGAAAAGCCCTGTTTTCCCAGGGAAGAGTCGGAGCCAGACACAACAAAGAGAGAAACTGCATGTGAGAGGGGAGGAAGCACGATGGGCCAGGGATTGGGGGGCATCGAGCAAGAAGCTGTCTGGCAGTTCTGTTCACTGGGCACTTAACATGCATATAATCCCTCCCTCAGTATGAAAATGTTTTTCCCAGAGATAAGCACACGTAAGAACACCTGTCTGCAAAGGTACACGCCAAACGGTGGGGAGGGACCTGTGAAGATGGAGGCAGTAATTTTTCCTTTTTTATAGGTGGTACTTCTTCTTCTTTTTTTTTTTTTTTTTTGGTCTTTTTGAGACAGGGTCTCACTATGCAGTTCAAGCTGGCCTTAAGCTCACTTTGTAGCTCAGGCTGGTCTCGAACTCACAACAATCCTCCTGCCTCAGCCTCCCAAGTGCTGGGATTACAGGCCTGCACCACCATGCCCAGCTATAGCTGATACTTCTATTGCTTTTTTTTTTTTTTTCCCTGCGGTTCTTGTGCTTGCCTAAGCAGGCGTTTAGTCTGCTATCTCACCAGCCCACACTGCATACTGAAAATGGTTCCCAGGCCCCCCCTCCCCCTGTACCGGGGGTCAAACTCAGGACCATGCACTTGCCAAGCAAGCATTTAAGCCACCGAGCTATCTCCCCACTATTTTTATTATGGTACAAATTATACCACAATTTTAAGAAAGAAAAGCACCAAGCAGTGAGACCTTGGGCAGGTTGGCTGGCCTCTCGGAATTTGCAAAATGGACATCTGAGAGCAGGACTGCAGAGGCCAGGCTTGAGCACTCCGGGTGAAGTGCATGCTCAGGGAGGAGTCAGCATGCCACGAAGCTGCGGCCTGGGTGGGGACAATAGTCAGGGTTCACTGACAGGGCCAGCTCGCCTGGAGTTCTGGGGTTTCCACACTGCCAAACCATCCTTCTCATTAAGTAATGAGAACAGCTACAGAATAGTTGTGGGTGATGCAGGAGGCTAAAGGAGGGGGTGGCTTTCCTGTGCCTGCTGTATATCTGCATCTCTCCTGCAGACTGCAGTTCTGTCCTGCGTTCAGGTGGGAGGAGCGATTAGCTCAGTAACAGGCATGAAGGGGAGGTCTTGCCTTGCATTCTCTGAGGCGTGACCTAAGAGCTCTGGCTTCTGACCTGCAGGCTTGCAGACAGGGGCCCTTGTCTGATTCCTGTGACAAGGCAGGGCAGGAGGGACTGTTGGGAGGTCAGAAGGTTCCACCTCTGCAAAAGCCCTGATCTGGAAGCAGCTCATGAAAGCTGGGTACTGACAGGTGGGGCCAGAACCTTAGCTCTTATCTCCAAGGCAAGGTGACCCCTAATGGCTGCCTGGTGGCCAGGCACCCCTGGAGGGATGAATAGGATTTCAGGCTGTCATGGAAACTTTTCTTTGCTCAGGCCTCCGGAGCATATGGCAGGTGTCCTGAAAATCCGTTCCTGTGGCCCCAAGGCTGGCTGAGCCCGCAGACATGTGGGTGGGGGCATCTGCTCTCCATCTGAAGGCCCTTGCCCTCCAGCATGGTGGCAGCAGCACAAAGGAGTTGCCTCATGTTCTCATCCCCAGACATAAGCTCGGGGGAAGCCGCCACGGCCCCTGGGAATACAAGGCCCCTGCCCCCGCAGCCTGGACTCGGCCCACTGATCACAGACAGCAGCAGGCCAGAGGCCGCGGTGCACATTTCCCCAGCGCCATCTGAAATGCGACTCCTGTGCTGTCCCCGCTGATGTCTGGCAAGCCCCGTGAGCTCTCTAAAGGTGGAAGGGGGTGCATATCATTTGGGGCTTTAAGTGGCACACAGGCTGCATTCCCAGTGAGTCCAGGCAAAACACAGGAAATGACAGCTGGCCTGAGGCAGAGAGAGGCAGAGAAACGGCCAGGCGTGGGAGCACCAGCCACAGCAGTGGTGGAGATTACAACCAAGAGCAGGGAAGAGGCTCAGGTGGGATGAAGAAGACTCGGGCAGCTCCAGAGCTCTGCTTCTCCAGTTGGGTGTTGGTGGGGATTTATGGCAGGAGCAGAGAGTGACAGCAGAACCTGGGTGCCACCAGCCCGGACATGCAGTACAGCAGGGTCATGACAACAGGAGTAAAAGAACTGATGGAAATAATACTAGGTGCCCCAGAGACGTCCTCACTGCAGCTGGCTCCTTGGAGCCCGGGGCCTCGGGGGCCTTCTTTCACTCCATAGTAAGGGCAACCAAGAGATGCAGAAGCCAGTTCCTAAAGGAACCTTAGCTGCAGAGATTGCCCTGATCACACAATTGCTCCTACAGGGTCTTATTAAGTGCCAACCTCCTTTCTTTCTCTGAAACTCACAGGCTAGTGGCAGCAGTGGGTGTTTATTATTCCAAGCCCATGACACCCAGGTCTGTAGATTAGAAGCCTGACCCATCCAGGGCAGGGCGGGAAGGTTCCAGCGTGCAGGCCACCGTGACATTGCACCAGATTTACAGGCCAAAGGCAACAAGAAGCCACCATGCAGAGGAAAAGCTCATGCAAAGCTCTGGGCGGGAAGGGGCTCTGCCAGTGGTGCTGGAGCCCAGAGGGTAGAGAGGAGAAAGGCACAGGGTCGGAGAGCTGAGAATGTGTAGGCAGGTCTTTATGCTGAGATGCTCAGCAGGGTTTTAAACAGCACGTTGGTGTGCAGCCTTGTGTGCTCAGGGTCCAAACAGGAGCATGCTGGACAGTGATCCTGCCAACGCGGGCAGACGCCTCCGCCAGGCTGTGCCTTCAGCTAGGCCCTTCTGTGAGGTGCAGACCCTGAGAGGGCTGTGACTACATAATGGGTCCCACTTAGGGTCAAACAGAGCAGTCATATTGCTGACCACATCTCAGAAGCCTGGTTGCTAGGCTCCTTCCCAGTGCTCCAAGCAGCAGGAGTCCAGAGGCTATGAGCACAGCTCTGGCTCTTGCCATCTACCTTCCCTCCCTTCTCTCTCTCTTCTGCCTCTCCTCTCCCTCCTTCCCTCTTCTTTCTTTTCTTTTTTTTTTTTTTTTTTTTTGCGGAACTGGGGATTGAAATCAGGCCCTTGCGCTTGCCAGGGAAAAGCTTATTCTACTGAGCCATCTCCCTGGCCCCCTTCCCCTTTCTTTCTTTCCTTGCACTGGGGACTGGATTGAGACCTTTGTACTGGGACATACCCTTAACCTTTATCTTGAGACAAGGTCTAAGCTGTCCATGCTGGGCTTGAACTTGCAACCCTCCTGCTCAGCCTCCCAGAACACTGGGATTACTGATGTGCACCACCATGCCAAGCTTGCAGCAAGTTTCTTAAATTCTCTGGGCCTTGCTAAGAGGGGGTACTGAAAGCATTTGTTTCATAGGGCCCATGGTGTGCTTTTATTCTGATCAAGTTGCTAAAATCCTTGCTACTTAGTCTGTAACATTCTAGAAGCTAAAAATGCTGGAAGTTATCAATAGAGCTCACACCAAACCAAGGATGAACACAGATGTGCAAGGCCCTCTGAAAGGCTCATTGCCATGGTAGCTGAAAGGGCACAGGTGTGGAGGGAGGGATGGGCTTGCACTTACTGGCGAGCAGGAGGCAGGAGACAGCCACGGTGTAGAGCTGCTTGGAGGCCGGGACATGGTAGCGGTCCATGAAGTGGTCCAGCAAGTAGATGGCCAGGTGCCGGGCCTCGGGGCACAGCTGGCAGTGGCTGCTCAGCAGAGTGAGGATGTCCACGAAGAACCGGCGGCTCTTCAGGAGTGGGGAGTGGGCTCGGAAGGCAGGCAGCTTCAGCTCCTGGGGGACAGGTGGGGCATAAGGGGGTCAGGGCTACCTCAGGAGAGCCTCAGACGCCCCAGGACAGCGAGGCCTTGGGGCCTGCTGCAGACTAGTGGGGGTGGAGGGGTTCCCTCCTCAGCCGTGGTCCTGCTTCAGGTCTCAGGCAGGAAGCCCCTCTCCCACTCTGTTCCTGAAACTGCTGGGCTGTCTCCCATCTACCTTCCCCAAGACCAGCTCTGTGAGGGACAGGAAGCCAGGCACTCCCTGGGGAAGGCTTGTGATGCGAGATACACTCACCACAAAGCCTGGAGCCACAAGCACATTGGATTCTTGTTCTGATGCCCAGCCTGGTCCTGAGATCTCAGGCACTTGCCTTTTTCCCTTGTTTCCTCCTTAGCTAGATGAAAAATGTATGCAGGACATCTAGTGTGTGGCTGAGTACAGGGGTTACACGTACACGTAAGCCCGGCCTTCAGGTGGCCAAGGCAGGAGGGACAGCACAGTGAAGCTTAGCTGTGGACCTTAGCAAGGTCCTGTCTCAATAAGAAGTCAGGAGGACTGGGCTGTGGTGGTGCAACCTGTAATCCCAGCACTCGGGAGAGTGAGGCAGGAGGACCACTGCAAGTTCAAGGCCAGCCTGGGCTACATTGGGAGCTCAAGCCTAGTTTGAGCTACACAGTGAGACCCTATCTCAAAAAATAAAAAAGGAGGGTTAGGGTAGTAGGTTGTGGTAGAATTCTCGCCTATTATGTGTGAAGTTTAATACCAAGTACTGGGAAAAAAACGTAGCACACAGACAGCAGCCTTTCAAGCCATAGCTAATCCCCTCTGTGTTGTATCATGAATGACAGGATTTTTTTTTTGTTGGTACCGGGAATCGAATTCAGGACCTTGCACTTGCAAGGCAGGCACTGTGTCAATGAGCTATATTCCTGGTCTGAGTGACAGTTTTTGTTCTCTTTTTGAGACAGGATTTCTCCTTGCAACTCAGGATGGCCCTGAACTCACTTTTTTTTTTTTTTTTTTGCAGAACCAAGGATTGAACTCAGGCCCCTGTGCTTGCTGGGGAAGTACTTATTCCACTGAGCCATCTCCCGGGCCCTCCTGAACTCACTTTGTAGTCTAGGCTGTTCTCAAACTTATAGTGATTCTCCTGCCTCTATTATAGGTATTTGCCACTCGCCTTGCGAGTGACAATTTTTTGAATTCCAAGCAAAAAAAAAAAAGAAAATCTTAAAAAGATTGTTGAAATGATGGTACAAGCACCCTTCACTTGAACTCCTTAACTATTGATGTTCTGCCATCTTTCTGCCTGCACACAGAAGTTCTGGTTGGAACGAGTAACCCAGGGCTGGGGAGATAGCTCTGTAGAATAAACACTTTCCTGGCAAGTGCTAGGGCCCGAGTTCAATCCCTGGTTCTACAAAAAACCAAAATAAAACAAAACAAACTAACCCAAGAAGCAACTAAGAGTAAAAATCTTATAATTTATGTTACCACTTTATCTGAATTTTACAATCAGACACAAGAAAGATCACCCTCCAAAATATCAGAACAAAGGTTTTTTTTTTGGCAGTACCAGGGATTGAACTCAGGCCCCAGCGCTTGCCAGGGAAGTGCTTATTCCACTGAGCCATCTCCCCAGCCCCAGAGCAAAGTTTTTATAACAGGAAAAATTCTGCTTAATATCTACCACAACTTCTGCTTAGAAAACATTTTAGCCAGATTTTGTTAAGCAGGGAAACTAAACAGAAACAAAACTAAAGGAAAATAGGAGGAAGCTGAGAGACAAAGAGCTGTAAGAGCTCACCACCAGCAGCTTCCAAGGGGGGCATTTCTATCAGAATAGACAACTGACCCTCTTTGGGGTGCACTCCCCTTTCTGCAGTGCTGGGGACCGAACCCAGGCCTCACACACAGCCACAAGCGCTCTACCACCAGCCACATCCCCAGTCCAACCTGTAGCTTTTCTCAACCATTAGCTTTACTAGCCACAGAGTAGGACAAGAAAGAGGTGTCTGTTCATTCATTCACTTGTCATTCATTCATCTATTAATTCCATTCCATTATGGACATCAGGTGTTCTTTTTTTTTTTTAATGTATTTGGTTGTTGCAGGGTCTCACTACGCAGCTCGGACTTGTAGTGATGCTCCTGTTTTTAGCCTTCCCAGGGCTGAGATTACATACAGGCTTACACCACCTTGCCCAGACTCTGGCTGGCTCAGCCTGCCCTGGGGGCAGGGCAGGTGCACTGTGTGGTGCTGGTGATTGAACCATGGTCTCTTGTCTCTGCCCTTGCCTAAGCAGGGGTTTCAGTCCGCTGAGCCACCTCACTGGCTGTCACATCAGGCATTATTCTAGGCACCAGGCAAACATCTGGAATAAGACACATGTAAATGTAGGGCAAAATGGTAAAGGCAAGAAGACTATAACCTTTTTTTTCTTTTGTATTTTACGGAAGGGTCTATAGGGTGTTCAGGGTCTCATTACTACATTGGACTCGTAGTGATTCGCCTGTTTACAGCCTCCCAAGAGCTGGGATTATAGGTGCATACCACCACGCCCAGTCTCAACTGCTGTCTCAGGGCCCAGCACCTGGGGTGGGGGGGGAGCGGCATGGCAGGCCTAAGGATGGAACCTCTGGCCCCTGTGCCTGCTTAAATTGCTTTAATTTGCTGAGCTCTTTGGCTGGCCCAGGACTACATCTTTTTGACCTTAAATTAGGCAATGGTTTCTTATAAATGATACCAGAACCTGAAAAATGAAAAGCCCCATGGAAGCTGGATGTCGACATCAAAAATGTCTGTGATTTAAAAGATACCATCAAGAAAGGCCAGGGACATCTCTGTGGCAGAAGGGTCTGCCTGGCAAGCACAAGTTCCTGAGTTTCATCCCTAGCCCTCCCCGACAAAAAAAGGGTGAAAACACAAGTCAAAGAATGGGAAATATTTGAAAACCATGTGTGCCTAAAAAACTGTACCTAGAATATACAAAAAACTCTTACATTTCAGCAATATAAAGAGAAACAACACAATTTAAAAAAGGACAGGGCCGGGGAGATGGCTCAGTGGAGTAAGCGCTTTCCTGGCAAGCACAAGGGTCTGAGTTCCATCCCTGGTTTAGGAACTACAGTGAGACCCTATCACAAAACAAGTGTTGGTGCAGAGCTGGGCAATGCACCACAATGCAGTCCCTGTGGGAGAGTCCGACAGGCTCTCAAAATGCTAAACTCAGGGTAACCACAAGAGCCTGCAGCTCCAACCCTTGGTGTAGTCCTAAGAGAAAGGGTGACACATCTCAGGCAAAAGCTTGCACCTGAACACCTGCAACAGCGGCATGCACAAGAGTCATAGCAGGAAATGGCCTGAATGTCCAGCAATGAACAAATGACTGAAAACAATAACCCACACGGAGGAACATCACACGCGTCACACAGGGATGGGCCTCAGAAATGCGCTGAGTGAGGAAAGTCGAGGCTGCCTACCATATCCTCATTCCATTCCTGTGAAACGTCCAGGACTGTCAGCGCACACAAACAGAGCACAGGTCAGTGGCGGCCAGAGGTTAGGGGACAGAGTCGACGGGGGACGGCTCTACTAGGGATCTGGCTGTGTGTTTCCAGAGCGATGGAACTATTCTGGAATTGGATAATGGTGATGGCTATACACTTCATGAATATTTCAAGAGAAGAATTATACGCTTTTAAAATGTGGACTTTATGGGACATGAGGGATTATCTCTCAATAAAAAGCTATACAGAAATGAAACAGCAGTGACAGCAGGCAGTGGCCACTGAAGCGGCTACAGTTCTGGGTGGTGACAGGCAGTGACAGGCCTCGAGGGCTGCTGCAGACGTGTGTGTGTGTGTGTGTGTGCGCGCACATGCGTGTAGCCCTGTCTTCCTCGAGGGAGCTCGGGTCAAGGCTTCACACTGTGACCCCTTCTCTGGCTGGTCCCTTGGAGACAGGGTGCAGCTATCTTTAGAACCCTAGAGATCTGTTCACAGAAGGTGCTCAGACCTTGAATAAGTCACTTTTTTGTTTTTAAACCAGAAATTGAACTCAGGACCTCATGCTTGCCAGGCAGGTGCTATATCACTGAGCTATATCTCCAGCTCCCCAATCAGATTCTATTGGTACACTTTAGGTGCATATAATTGATCACATTCATCATGGAGAATTTGCACCTGTGCATGTGACTTGGTTCCCCCCCCCCCCATCGCTCTGCTTTCTCTTCAGCCCCTCCTCCCTTTCCCAGAGAACCAAGTTAGGGAAGGCCACCTAGGAATTTAGGGAAGGCTGCTCTGCGGGAGAAATGGCGCCCATAGGACCACACAAGAGTCCACTGTGGCATCTCTTGCGGCTGGAACAGCCAGGCAGCTGAGGTGTGCCCCATTTAAGAAAGTGGCTCTGAAAGGTGGGGCACCAGCTTGAATAGCTGAGGGCGGTGGGGAGCCTCACAGGGCTGAGTGTCATGCGGCCAGCTATTTTGTCAGCAGTGGGGCTGCGGCTCCACTAACAGCAGCGCTCCATCCTCAGCAGCCCCCCATGTCACTGGCCCCTTTGGTGTTTCTCCTAAGCACAGGCTCTAAGTTCTGGCTCAAGACCAGAAACAAACACAAATCACAGGTAGGCCACAGCTGCTGGGAATCAGTCTCCTCGGCCCAGGGGCCTTTTTCTGGACAAGGCTACCTTCCTGGGGCAGTCTGAAGTTCCCGAAGTCAGATATGCAGTGTCTGACTTCCCGTTCCACTCAGTGCCTTCTAATCT
Source organism: Ctenomys sociabilis (assembly GCA_004027165.1). NCBI lineage: Eukaryota > Metazoa > Chordata > Mammalia > Rodentia > Ctenomyidae > Ctenomys > Ctenomys sociabilis. The sequence continues at coordinate 10,936 of PVKA01027946.1, read as the reverse complement.
GTATAGTCCTCTCCATCTCCACTACCACTTCTGTCTTAATGACTGAGTGATTTGACTAGCTCTTTGTAGAAAGGTTTCTCTTTTTTTTTTTTTTGCGGAACCGGGGATTGAACTCGGGGCCTTGCACTTGCTAGGGAAGTGCTTATTCCACTAAGCCATCTCCCTGGCTCAGTGCCTTCTAGATCTCCTGTTGTCCCAAGTGAGTGCAGCGTACTGCACCAGGTACGCGTCCCTGGGAAAGTCTTCTTTCCTTTGAATGGGATCATTATGTGTATCTAAAATGAGTCAATAAAATTTGAACAAAATACACACAAAACGAGTCTAACCAGGTATTCGTTCCTGGGAAAAGATTCTTTGCCTTGGGCAGATTCTCAAAGGAAGCCATTTTGGTATAAAGAAAAAGCTACCCATGTCAAGGAGTCCGTGTGCAGGGCACGATGCCACAGGCTAGCTGCGAGGGAGGCTGAGGTGGGGGGGGGGGATTGTAAGTTCGAGCCCAGTCTTGGTAACTTAAAACACAAAAAGGGTTAGAGATACAGCTTCATGAGTCCTAATCCCAGTGAAAAACAACAATCAGACAAATGGAGCAAACAGGTTAGGAGTTCTAGAAAGGCTGGTTTCCACCCTGGCAGGACTGCAAAAGATGCCCAGAGGTGCCCCAGGCACTCTTCGACTTGATCTATGTTGCTTGTCCCTTCCATCCTGGTATAAGTGTGGCTTCCCAAAGAGGCTGTCTTGTAGTTACTTTCTTTCCTTTTTTTTTGGTGGGATTGAACTCAGGCCCTTGCACTTGCCAGGGAAGCACTTATTCAAATACACTGAGCCATCTCCCCCGCCCTTTGTAGTTACTTCCTTGTTCCTGAGACATAACATCTGACACCCACAACTCTAAGGTGAAAGATTTTTTTGTTTGTTTGGTTTGTCTTTTTGGGACAAGGTTTTGCTTTAAAACCTGGAGTTCAGGGGGCCTTGATCTCCTTTGTAGCACAAACTGGGCTCAAACCTGCAGTGATCCTCCTGCCTCAGCCTTGGGAGTGCTGTGATTACAGGTGTGTGCCACCATGCCCAGCAAAAGGTTCACTTGGCTCAGGGCTGGTAGAGCTGTCAGTCCACATAGTCCATGAGTTCCAGGGCAGTGCCCCGAGTTAGAGGAGAAACAGGTCAGGGCACACACAGTGATCTGCAGGGTGGGAGGGAGACAGATCCGTGTGGGCCACGCCCCCAGTGACCCCTGCTCTGGACTTCATCCTCCAAAACACACTTCGCCATCACCACATCAGTGGACTAATCTGCGAGCACTACACATGCAACTCCCCAGGGCCCCACCTACAAGCACTGGAGGTTTTGGGGGAACCTAGCTGTAAATCCTAACCAAGTCCTCCCCACCTCCCTGGCGCTCCAAGTCCACAATCCCTAACCTCTCTCCTGGCATGCTGTCCTTTAGGCCCACATGCTACTATGTGTCTCTTCTTGCTAAACTGTAAGCTCCAGAACTCAGGGGCCAGGGGTGTTACCCCTGCATTCTGCCCAGCACCTAGCTCACTGGCTGGCACTGAGGCAGGTGTTCAAAATGTGTTGTAGTAAATAAACAACAAACACAGACCTGTCCCTCCCTGTCCTACCCCGGCACAGAGAAGCAGCTCTGCATGGCTCAGAAATCAGGCTGCAGCCCGGGGCCCCACTCACTAGCCCTGCGCACATCGGTTCTGGAGCCGGGGCCCCTTGTCTGAGGAACAGGACTGGTATCTGTGGCAGTTACTAGGAGACATGAATGGCGCTCCCCTCCCTCAGGATAACCAAAGTCCAGACAGTGGTGTTTATTCAGGGCCCTACGGAGAGCCCTTTAGCTCAAAGAAACCTGCTCTGAGCAGCATGAAGGATGCTTTCAACCTGGGCTGTGCAGAGACAGCTGGGGCTGGGAGCTTCTGCCAGAGAGGACAACAGAGGGCCAGCGCGTCGTTAGGGTGCCCCTGGGCCAAATGGAATTGGCTATGCCAAGCCGGAGTTGCTTCCTATCCCCCCAGAGAAGGGTGACCAAGCCAGACTCAGCCACATGCACACAGCGGCAGGCTCAGCGTCCTCCCTGCTCAGCGCCTGCGTCTGGTCTGCTGATTGTTCTGTAACCCAGTTAGAAGAGAAGGCATCTGTGCAAGGGACCCGCATTCCTCACAAGCACTCTCCGCCTAAGCTGCCCTCCAAGGCCGCAGCAGCCCTGGGGCAGGCTGGCGGACATCAGGCAGGTGCTTGGCAGGCAGGCCAGGCAGGTGACCTTCCTGCAGCAGCCTGGCAGGGAGGGCAAAGAGAGGAGGGACAGATGGAAGGGCAGAAGGGTAGCCCTTCTGCCAGCCCCTTATCACCTAAGCCAGACGGGTGTGGCCACCACAGGTGTGTCTGGAATTTTGTGGGACTTTCACTTGCATGCTTTCCAGGGTCTGAATTTTTTATTTTTGGTGGAACCGGAGATTGAATTCAGGCCCTTGTGCTTGCCAAGCAAGTGCTTATTCTACTGAGCCATCTCCCCCAGCCCCTGAAGTTTTTTTTTTTTTAAACCCTCCATATAAAATCATATTATTTCAATGACTAGTTTTCCGGTTTGGAAAAAAAAATGAAAGAGTAGAGATCCAGTGTGGGAGCCCAGCTCAAAGCTCATCCCAAACATGTCCTGGCGACTTGTATGGTCCCTTTAAAGCCTCTCAATGCTTCATTCCTAACGATGCCAACCCCATGGGGAAAGTTTTCCTTCTTTCTACTAATTACAAATTACAGCGTGCACTGATGAATTTTAATTTTTTGCTGTGTGAAGCCAGGTCTTGCTGTGCAATTCAGGCTGGCCTTGGACCACTCTGGCCTTGTGAACATTTTCAAAAGCTGCCTGGTATTTCACTGCAGGATCAGACCGTGACTTCACAAACCCTGATGCCTCACATCCTGGGTCTGCTCTGGCGCTCTCTCCCATTCAGCTTTATGCCTTTAAAAATTTTCTTGGTGCACATTAATCCCCCTGGGCAACGGGTCTCACGATGGCCCAGCAGCACACACCTGTAACTAACCTCATTTTCACCCCCGTTAGTCCCCTCCCTTCTCCGTCTCTAAAATCTTCCCTCTCCTCATGCACATCTCTCCTTCTGTTGCCCCCTCATCATACATATGAAGGACACCTACAGTACTTGACTTTCTGTCTCACTTGACACAAGGGACTCCAGTTCTATTCATTTTTGGGCAAGTGACATCAATGTTCTATGACTGCCCTCGTGTGTGCCACACATCCCTTGCTTACCTGCTGACAGCACCCGGGCCGCCTTCCCCCACAGCTCAGCAGGTACTCGGCCAGCAGTGCGGGGTGCGGGCTTTCTCTCAGCACACACCAAGAAGCAGGACAGCTGATTTATCTGTGCCAAACTTTTCACCCCTACTGACAGCAGGGAGGGTCCCTTTCTTACCCCCTGTAGGTTTCTATTTGCACCCCTCCCAGTGGCCTTCTCTGACCACCTCCTACAGCCCGGGTTGCTGCTATCTGACTTCCTGTGGTGTCTCCTGGGTCATCAGCCCCCGCCCACCACAGGAGGGATGTCCCCAGGGCAGGGAGCCACTGGGCTCTCCTGCTCCTGAGTATGTCCTGGGCCCTGCTGCACTGAAGGACCCCTGCCCACTGGCATAATGAGCCGACTGTGCCTGCATATGAATGAATGAGGGGAGGACTGGATGAGAGGATGCATCAGCCTTTCTCCACCTCCCTCTGCCTGTGGCCTTTTGCTCCCCTTTTTCCTTGGTGCTCCCTGACCCACCCTTGCGTTCTGGGTAGCCTATAGAAGTAACTGCCAGACCCTGTTGGGAACCCCAGTGTGACACGCACTGCCACTGTGAGGGAAGAACTATTGAGAGGGAGGTGGCCCTGTCAGGACAGGGCTGGTGCCTTCAGAATCCACTCCAGGGGCACTCAGAGCCCTGGCTGGGACCTCTCTAGCCACTGAGGCTTCCCAGGAGGAGTGTGCTCAGGAACCAAACTTCAAGCCAGAGGCAGCAGCCATCCCCAGTGCCCTCTGCTGGCCCGCCCCACAGCAGGCCACTGCTTGCTTGTCCACACTGGGCCAGGAACGCAGTGGGCAGGGCTGACCCCAAGGGAAGAACCCTGTTGAGAGGATGGCAGAAAGAAAATTCCATGTGCCTCGTCCCTACACCCTGAAGGTGATGGTGACTAGCTTGGCCAGTCACCCCATTTTCTCCTGGGGGGAGGAAGGAAAGTTCTTGTGTTAATGCTTGGCGGCCTGCACTACCTTCTTTTCTTCTAACTGCCCTGTAGTTTCACTTCTTGTTATTAACTAAGTCTGCCTCTGGACATCAGCTTAGAACTCACTTTTTAAAAAAAATTTGAGCCAGGTCTCCCTATGTAGTTCAGCGTTCAGACTCGCCTTTTAAAACTTACCATGTAGCTCAGGCTGGCCTTGAAAGTATGGCCATTCTCCTGCCTCTGCCTCCTGAGTGATGCCATTATGGGTGTACGCCGTCACACCTGGCTGAAAGTCACTTCTGAAAGTGTCCCTTGCTTGTGCTTTTCTCAGACACTCACTAAGCACCTAGGACTTTTTGTCTTGTCCTTCACCCCCTCATAGTGCCTCCCTGCTAGAAGACTAGCACCACGAGGGCAGAAGCTGGTACCGCTCAGCCCCAGGACTCCAAAACCTGGCATGAAAGCAGCACTCAACAGTTAGCCAAGCCTCCGAGTTTTGAGAGTTGTGACTGCTAGCGGTGACTTGTTCCTGCTCTTCCACAGTATGCAATTACTCACCTTGTGAACAACTCTGCTACAGCTTGTGTCCGGATGTCCCCCCAAATCTCAATGCACTCAGGGGTGTGGCTTTTCAGAGGTGGCCAGAGTATGGGATGCTGGGGTTGAAGGTGTGTGATTACTAAATGACCCACTGACTGGGCTGGCATAGTTCCGGGTATGGATAATGGGAAGGGCCTCGCTGGGTGTGAGTGCTACCTACCTTAATGGACTATAAGGGACAGGAAAGGGGCTCTGTGGCCACTGGCTAGTTGCTGCCTTCCATTTCCTGCCTACTCTGCAAGGTTTCTCTTCTGCCGTGCCACCCTGCCTTGCAGCCAGCCACCTATGGACTGAAACCTGTACAAACTGTGAGGTGAATAAATCTTTCTTCCTTTAACTTTTGGGTGTCAGGTATTTGATCTCAGCCTGCAGAAAAGTAACTAAGACAAGAAGCTGGGGGTGGGGGTCAGTGTCCTGGGGAAAGAGGTCCTGGCCTAAGGGTGGAAAGGGAAGATAATACAGTATTGCACACGACATCTGGGGGCAGCTGTCAGTCTCCACAAACGCTGATCTGCTTCCTCCTCAGCTGCTACTGAGCAGGCTTGAGGTGCGAGTCACCTTAGGTTCTGAAGCTGAAGGGCAGTCCCCTGAGCTGCTCTCAGCCCGCAACCCTGTTCCCCACCAAAGGGACATCTGTGATGAGCAAACACAGTTTTACACCACCTTCAGAGATACACAGCTCCATACACAGCTCTATCTACAGCATACGGAGAGCTACAGGTTGAAGGCAGTTTGAGAGCTTACACACTTATCACAACAAGATGTGAAGAAACACCCTGCATAACCAAGGTGACCAGCAGGAAGTGGAGACTTGCAGATCTCAAGAGAATGGGGAGGGATGCTGGCTCCTCAGAGGCCCAGAATCCACCCCTACCAGTGGCAGCCCCCCACCCCCACCCCATTGCTTCACACACTGCAGGGTTTTCGGTAAAGAGCCAACACCCTGTGGGAACACTATTTCACCACTCTCCAGAGGGTGCCTGCCTGTGGCCAGTGTGAGTGGAGTGCATGTGGGCCCTGAGGCCAGGCGCACCCTCCCCCACTGAGGTCAGGCCCAGGGTTTCCTTGTAGTGAGAGGTCACCACAGGTGTCACATTTATCAGTGGCCTCTTGCACTCCTCAGCCCACAGCAGGTGAGCAGCTCACACACACCTCCTTCCCAGGAGCCAGAGCCACTACTCTCAGGGAAGACCCTGTGCTGGGCTGGTTGCTAGGACCCCACACATCCTGCATCCCTCATTGGTCCCCACCCCACCATGCCTCTGAATGTCCCTCAGAAGACACTCGGTGCCTTTTTTATGCCCCTCATCAAAAGCAGTGGCCTCCAGACAGAAGCACACCCCTCATGTCCTGGCTGTGGATGCCCCTCATCCTGTCCTCACAGGTCCTTGTTATCTAGGGACAGGGACTGTGACCTTTCTCCTGTCTATTCTAGCTGCTCTGCGATGAAGTTAAATCCAGGGATTGCTCTTCTCAAGAGTAATGGTAATTCTTGGCTTTTTTTAATCCAAGTGCTAGAGACCAAATCCAGGACAACACGCATGCTAGGCATGAGTTCTGCCACCAAACTGCCATCCAGCCCCAAGCAGTTTGAGGCAATGACACCTAAAGCTTTGCTCCCAAAGCTTCTGAGGCCTCTCGTGGGTACCCTGACTCTAACATGAACCCTAAAAATGGTAGGTGGGTAACCCTGGCACCAGCACTTCCCAGCTAGACTCTGCCTCCTGCCCATTCAGGCTCCAGGGCTTCTCAAACAGTGCTCCCCTGGTACATGCATCACAACCTCCTGGAGACCTATTTAAAAATAGAGGTTCCTCCCTGTACTGGGTTGAACAGCACACTACCAAGATCCATGTCCACCCGGAGCCTCAGCACAGCCTCAGGACACCAGCAAGGCACAATCAAAATGAGATAAAAAAAAAAATGAGATCACATTATATTTGGATGGGTCCTAACCCAGTGACTGGGGTTTTTACGAGAAAAGAAAATAGACACACACACACACACACACACACACACACACAATGGGAAAACACTGTACAAAGAGATCCAGAGAAAAAGGGTACACACTGGGACAACGCAGCTACAGGCCGCAGCGCATCCCCACCCCAGCCTGGAGCTTTGTTCCCCCTGCCCTAGTGGATTTGGACTGCAGGAATCAGAACTCCTAGGAATCAGAACTCCTGGGGCTGGAGCTGGGGCTGGGTGGGCACTTCCCCGCTTTGCAAATTTCAGTCTGGTGAACTCCTGGAAACAAAGAAGTCCATTTTGTTGAAAACAGGGTGGGTTCCCAATTGTTTTGTTTTGGCTGTGCTGGAGATGGAACTCTGGGCCTCTCAGGTGTTGGGCAAGCGCTCTATCACTGAGCAACAACACTCCAGTCCCTTCTCACCACTTGCAGGCCACAAAGTCAGCTGGCAAAAACAGGCGCTATGCTACCTACACAGTGAGCGGTGCTGACAGTCAAGCTCTGCTAGTACCTCAGTCAGGGTGTTGAATGTACCCTTTTTCTTTCTGACATGACTTTCATAATCAAAGGAGACTATGTGCCCAACACCTTGTGCACTTCAGGGGCCCTGTAAAGATCACTCCCTCTGTGCAGTGAGCAGTCTGTCCTTCAAGATGTCCTTCAAGTCTAGAAATTAAGTTTCCTTCTGGGGCGGAGCTAGGACAACATTCACCCTGAGAAAGGCTGCCAAGCTCCACTCCGAAGTTACTTTGTTTCAGCCACAGATCTGTCCCACTGATCCTCCAGACCCTCCCTAGCATCTAAAACCTCCTCTGTCTCTGCCATGGCCCTGGATGACTGCACCCAGATAACAAGTGGCCGTCTCCAGGGAGCCAGCACTTCACCTTACATCCTACTTTGTTTTGTTGTTGTTTTGAGATTGGGTTTCACTATGTAGCTCAGGCTTGCCTTCAACTCACTGTGGAGCCCACACTGGCCTCAAACTCACAGGGATCCTCCTGCCTCAGCCTCCCAACTGAAGCTTTTGGGTAGGCAAGGAGGCCTGTACAGCTGTTTTCAGCAGGGGAGGGCCTGGTTGCCTATGTACTGCATGGTCTGTTTAAGATCCTTATCTCTCTAAACCTCACATGTCCCGCTTCAAAATGGGGATGATTGGAGGGCCAAGCAGAGGGGCTCCTGGAGTTCTTAGCTAAAGGAAAGGACCTTACGCTCTGAGCCTGCAGCAAGTGCCCACTACAGGGGGGGCTGTCAATTCTGGCTACTATGCCCACTACCGTATGCCTGTCAGTGGATTTATGGGGCTAAGAATCCCCAGCACACAGTTGGCGTCATGGACAAAGGAGCTGGTAGTACAGTGGAGCTGACACTATCACAAGAATACCCATGCTGGCCATGCTGGTAATCACAGCACTTGGGAGGCTGAGGCAGGAGGACTGCCAGAGTTCAAGGCCAGCTTGGGCTATGTAAGTCTCAACCCCTCTCTACCCATAGATACCAATCAAGAATGCCCCAACTTGAGCTGGGGAGATAGCTCTTGCCAGGGAAGCACTTATTCCCTGAGCCATCTCCCTGGCCCCCCACATACCATTATTTTTACAATGGACAGATGCCAAAAGTATCTTTTCTGCTCATGGAGTTTCCATACAATGATTTCACTCAACAATTTAAGTTATTAAATGCAAACAGTATAGTACAAAATGGTTGAGTGTGTAAATTATACTGCCACAGGTGTCAAAGCAAAATTTATGCAAAGAATAACTCTAACTTGGATAGGAAGAACCAGTGTTTTGGGAGTAAAAATGGCCATACTCCCAAAACTGCTGTATAGATTTAATGCAATCCCAATCAAAATGCCATTGACAAGGGCTGGAGACATAGCTCAGTGGCCTATGCACAAGGTCTCAAGTTTTATTCCTGGTAAAAATAAATAAATCAAAAATAAAGAAAACATTTCTAAAACTAATTTGTGATAAAGTCAGCATGGTATTAGGAAAAAAACCAAACAGGCCTGAGGGTCAGTGGAACAGAAGACACCACCCCAAACACACTCAGCCACCTCATTTTTGACAAAGGAGCCAAACATGTTCACTAGAAGAAAGTGAGCCACTCCAATAAATGGTCTTGGGAAAACTGGCTTTCCATATGCTGAAGGCTAAAGCTTAGACTCATGCCTCTTGCCATGCACTAAACTAAAGTCAAATGGATCAAGAACCTAAATAGTAAAATAGCAACACTAAATTGACTAGAAGAGAAAACAAATCTTGGGTGGGCAAGATAGCTCAGTGGTCTAAAGTGCCTGCTTAGGCAAGCTTAGGCAAAGCGCAGGGAAGGCAGTTCGATCCCTGATCTCCAGCTCCACATCCCATGCCAGACCCTGCCCACAGGGTAGGCTAAGCCACACACACACACACACACACACACACACACACACACACACACACACAGAGAAAATAGAAATCTTCAAGACACAGATGTAGGCAAAGACCGCACAAAGAAAACACACACTGCAAGTGAAATATTACAAAGAATTAATATTTAGGATCTTACTTTCTTAAAAAGCTTTTACATACCAAAAGAAATCTCCAACACAGTGAGCACACAACCCACAGGATGGGGAAAAAACTATAGCAAGTTGTCCCTTGGACAAATAACTTATTATCTAGAACATATAAAAATTAAGAAAGATCAGACTCCCCAGATTCAAACAACCAATACAAAAATGGGCATCTGACATAAATATATACTTCTCAGATGAAAAAGTACAAATAAATCTAGGAAAAAATATTCAGCATAATTTGTCATTTGACAGATATACTTTTATTTTTTACAAAATAAACCTACTATGTGTTATTTAGCATTCTGCATGAGAGATAGAATCTTCTAACAAATATGTCATTTCTGCTGTTAGGGAAATAAATATTTACCTAAGGAGAGATCAAACACGGTGGCGCATGCCTGTAATCCCAGCACTCGGGAGGCTGAGGCAGGAGGATTGTTGTGAGTTCGAGACCAGCCTGAGCTACAAAGGGAGCTTCAGGCCAGCCTGAGCTGCATAGTGAGACCCTGCCTCAAAAACACACACACACAAAAAAAAAAAAAAAAAAAGACTGTAAGTAATTCCATCACATTCTTACCACATTTTGCTGCCAAAATGAGTGTTGCTTTAAATTACCCAAGAAAACTTGGTTTTTCAAATTATTTTAGATTTTAAAATTCCAGATAAGGGATAGAAGGCCTCTTAAGCTCTTTCTACTTTATTTATTTGGTGGAACTTGGGATTGAACTCAGGCCCTTATGCTTGCCAGGCAAGTGCTTATTCTACTGAGCTATCTCCCTGGCCCCTCCTTCTACTTTAAGTGTTTGAGGCAGACTGTCTGTTTTATCACCCTTGATTTTGTGGGGTCAGGTATCAACCCAGGGCTTCATACATGCTAGGCAAGTACTTTGCCCCTGAGCTATATTCCCAGGTCTGTTCCTTTGTTTTGTATTTTATTTCATTTAATTGAGGTACCATGAATTGACCCCAGGGCCCTTGCACGGAGCTACAGCCCCAGTCTTTTGTAAATTTTTATTTTGAGATGTGGTCTCACCCCAAATTGCAGACTTCTGCCTTTTATTTATTTTTGTTTGTTAAAGAGAGTACAGATTAGAATTAAAACAAAAAAAAAATTACAAATGATACAGAATTTCACTTAACAAAGTAATATGAATTTCACAGTATTTGTTGTAATAGTGTTATCTTCCAACCAGTTATTCATGTTACCAGGTATGTGCATGTAAAATTGGAAGAAAGAAATGTATAAGAAATTAAGAAGAGGACTGGGGAGGATAGCTCAAAAAAAAAAAAAAAAGAAAGAAAGAAATTAACAATAGAAAAAGTTCAAACAATTGAAAAAAGAGGATGAAACAAAGCGTTTACTGCTTATTTTCTTAAACCAGCAGAAATACACAGTACAGTTGTCCAAACCATCTTGCTTACATACATAAAGAGAAATGCAATTTAAAACAACACTGAGATTCCATCTCACCGTGCAAAGAATGGCTATCATCAAAATATGATAGCCAACAAATGCTGGAGGGCTGTGGTGGAAAAAGAACCCTTTTCCACTGCTGGTGGGAGTGTAGACTGGTCAAACCAC
>PVKA01027945.1:13673-30086 GCA_004027165.1 Ctenomys sociabilis | reverse complement strand
AGAGAGAGAGAGAGAGAGAGAGAGAGAGAGAGAGAGAGAGAGAGAGAGAGAGAGAGAGAGAGAGAGAGAGAGAGAGAGAGAGAGAGAGAGAGAGAGAGAGAGAGAGAGAGAGAGAGAGAGAGAGAGAGAGAGAGAGAGAGAGAGAGAGAGAGAGAGAGAGAGAGAGAGAGAAGTGAGCACCAGAAAATTAATCCAAGCAGCAGCAGCTCTAGGTGGGCTTTAGGAACCCAAGGACAAATCAAGTCGGCAGGAGCCCAGGCAAGGGTGCAGCTTTCCACCACTGGATGCCTTGGGCAGAAGCTGCAGGAGCTTTAAAGGGACTGTTTTTACTGTTCCTTTGCCCAAAGCCACTGAACCTCTGAACCTATCAACTCTGGTTGTTTTGTTTTTAGCTTTTTTTTTTTTTTTTTTGTCTTTTTTGAGACAGGGTCTCACTGTGCAGTTCAGGCTGGCCTTAAGCTCACTTTGTAGCTCAGGCTGGTCTTGAACTCACAACAATCCTCCTGCCTCAGCCTCCCGAGTGCTGGGATTACAGGCATGCGCCACCACGCCCGGCTCTGTTTTTAGCTATTTAGAACCAAATAAATTGAACACTCTCATAGCTGCAAGCCTGAGGGGGGAGGGAGGGAGGAGGAGAAGGGAAAGGCTGAGACCCAAGGACAAACTCATCCTGAGGCTGCTGTGAACACCCTGGCGCCTAGAGAGCAGCTGTGAGACCCAGCAGGTCACTTGCGAGAGGCAAGCAGCACTTGGGGACTGGAGGGTTAGGTGGTCGTGGGCCCCTGACAGGAGCGCTGGCCTCCCCGGAGCCTGCTCCACTTAGCTCAGCTTACAAGAGGCTCCTCAGGTTACAAACTTAGTTCTTGCCACAAATCTGGTCAGAAACCAAATTGCAGGAGAATTGCATCAAATTCCGTGGTCAGAACAGACCTTATGGGGAAATCTGATTCGGTGCTCATCTGCTGGGGGTTGCAATCGGAACTGGGAAAGAATTACGTTCATGAACCAAGTTACCACTGTAGGCCCGCCCTGGGGAGGACCACCGGAGCAGCTGTTCTTGAAAAAAGAGCAATTGTCTCCATTTTGGCTGAGCACCAGATCCCCAAAACATTAAATACTATCTCAATGGCATAATGCAAGTTATTTTCTCTGCGTATGGCAGACGTAAGTGCAGGCCACCTACCTATCTCAGCTCACAGTAGTCACCTACTTCCCATAATTCTCCGTCATTCCTCCTCAAGCCACTCCTAGGGTGTGGCCCTGGGTAAGCCTCTTTGCTCCAGAAAGCCATCTTCATGGCTGGGCTTAGGGCCCTTTGACCCTCCCCAATAATTATAAATATGTTTTAGTGTCTTTACTTTTGCCATGAGTTGCACTAGGAATGGTAAATTGGAATTAACTTGATGGGATTTCAGTAACATATCTTCAGTTTTGTTTTTTTTGGAGGAACCGGGGATTGAACTCAGGCCCTTGCATTTGCCAGGGAAGCGCTTATTCCATTGAGCCATCTCCCTGGGCCCCTCAATAACATATCTTTGGGATTACAAATATTGACTTCTTGGACCAAGATGAGAACCTAGAGGGGAGTCCATCACCACCCCTGAGAGGCATGTGTCTGTGTCACCCCCAATGAGACAGACCTTCCTGTCAGTCCCCACTTACTCTGTGCCTCCAACAAGTGTCTTGGCTGCTTATAAAAAGGAAGCAAGAAGGAAAACGGAGTTGTCGCGGGTTGCTCTGCTGAGGTTTCTGGAGGTCTCTGGGATGCTGACGGTGCCTCCGACATCCGTGGAGGGCTCCTGACGTCTGCTGATGTCCTCTGTGGTCACCCAGCAAGGTCTCCAGGCCAGCCACCTGGTGTTCCAACAGAATGTGCCAGCAGAATGCCCCAGTAGTAAATAGTAAGCAGCTACATTTATGGAAGACCACAGGGAGCTGTGCTCAAGGACAATCCCTGCCAATGACAGGTATAACACAGACGAAGAAAGGAGCCTGAGGTGACAGGGAAGCAACAGTCACAATTTACAAGGCGGCAGATCAAATCAGCCTTTCAGAATTAAAGGGTCAGACATGTTTGCTTATGTGTTTCCTCCTGAGTCTTTAGGTGTGATTGATATGAATGATTTTAAAAAAATCATTTTGAAACAAGTTCATGCTATACAGTTCAGGCTGGTCTTGAGCTCGCTTTATTAGCCCAGGCCGGTCTCCAGTTTGCAACAATCCTCCTGCCTCAGTCTCCCCAGTGCTGGTGAATTACAGGTGTGTCCTACCACACACAGCCTGACAGGGTGTTGACTCAATCTTAGGGGCTCCCAGCATGCACTGCTCATCCCAGAATTTACTGATCTTAATTATATTTATGAGATGCAATTAATATTTATGACCTTATAATGAGGTAGGAGTAAGGTAAAGATGACCAAAAGGTCCAGGTAAGCTTTTGTTATCTTATTTTCCTCCTCTCTTAGGACAGTGGAAGCAGAAATAACCATAGGGTGCTGTTTAAAATTAAGTGGAGGGAAAGGAATTACTCAGCTCTAAAGGTTTTTGGTTGGTTGGTTGTTTACTTGTTTGTTTGGGATTTTTGAGACCAGGTCTCACTATGTGATTCAGGCTAGGCTTAAACTCACTATGTAGCCCAGGCTGGCCTCAAACTTGTAATGATCCTCCTGCCTCAGCCTCCCAAGTGCTGGGATTATAGGTGTACATCACCATGTCCGGCTCAGCTCCATGGTTTCCAGTGTACTAACATGATTGGTCAGCTGAGTCATGTCAGCTGCATCTATTGTGCATGCCGTTCCCATAATTCACTCTGTTATAATTGCATGTATGAGATGCAGTGCATATGCATTCTCCTTAATTGAAGCAACGTGATCATAGCTCAAGCAAGGGGGTCTAGTGCATGTACATTCTACTTTGGGATTTTCCAGGCTTGGAGCCTTCATTTTTTTTAAAATCTGTCTCTGAACAGTTAGCCTTAGTTCAAGGGTTGGGGGCTGTGGGCCCTGAGCCATTGCTCAGGTCTAGCCATGAGTGGAAGAAGGAGCCTTGTAGTCCCAACTGGATTCTCTAAATTACCTGGGTCCTGCATACACCCCTGGCCCTCCCCTCAGGTTCTGTCACTGGCTCTGCTTCCCAGCCACCATGAACTCAGCAGCTCTTCTCAGCTACGCACTTCCCCCATGGTGTCCTGACTGACCACAGACTGAGCTCTCTGAAATGGTGAGCCAAACTGTCTCCTTTAAAATATGAGTATTGGTTATTGTATCCTAGTGACAGAAAACCTGACTAACAATACCCATCCAGGAAACCTCCACCCAGGTCAATGTATAGAGCATTTCTAAATCTGAGATATTCAAAAGCATTTCCTTTCTTCCTCCTCAACCCGTCCCTCAAAAGAGTAACACTATTCAAGAGAGCACTGATTGTTTGCCCTTGATTTGGGCATCAGTGAAATCATTTAGCATGCTATCTTTTGTGTCTAGTTTAGTACAATGGTATGCTCTTTCTCATGCATGCTCTCTCTCTCTCATTCTCTCTGTCTCTGTCTCTCCGTCTCTCTGTCTCTGCCTCTGTCTCTCTCTCTCTCTCTCTGGGTTTTGCTTTCTGCAGTTCAGGCTGGTTTTGAACTCACTCTCAAAGATCCTTTTGCTCATGCAGGGATTCCACTCTGGGCCTTGGAGAAGTTTCATAAGGGGTTTTATTTCTGTGCTTCCTGTGCAGAGGGCAGCATGATGAATAAGAACATTAGATAAACTACTACCAAGAGTCTAAGAGCTGGAAGCCTAGCAAGGTTACCCACATAATGGATCCAATTAAAAGCAGGAGTCCTGGGGCCGGGGAGATGGCTCAGTAGAATAAGTGCTTGCCTGGCAAGCGCAAAAGCCAATCCCTGGTTCTACAAAAAAAAAAAAAAAAAAAAAAAGCGGGAGTCCTAGCACAGGTGCCCATCCAAGCCAGTAGTGATTGGGGTCACTACTGACTCTACTTCCCTGCCCCGTGAGCAGAACTGGAGTCCTGCTATTTGAAGAGGAACCTCAGATCCTGCAGAGGATCACAGGAGTAACTTTCTTCCTTTGCATGGTCCTTGGCCTGAGACCATGCAAGTGGAGCTGGTTATATCCTGGCAGGCAGGAATTCTACCACAGAACCTGCGTAGCTGGCTGTATCCTGAAAGGTGAGTCTCTCCGTGGATTTCTGCCACCTTTACTGAGTGGGTGTGGCAAGGCTCAGGAACAGGGCCTTCTATTTTAGTTTTAATGGGCCCATGGGAGTTCCTTGAGGTTTCAATGAGCACTTGGTCTCCAGAGTAGATACCAGGTGGCTCCCCTGGGCCATGAGCTGGCAGGACTTCACTTTCTCTGAGTAGCCTGTTGTACTTGGCTTGGATTAATAAACAGTGTAAGAGTCTTGTAGTCTCTTGGTCCGCTACTCTATCAGAAGACAGAAAGGTCTCCCATATAGCATCTTAAATGAAGTCATATTTAGCCTGCTTTCGGGGTGTTTAGAGTCCTCATGAGGGGTGTGGCAATAATCATAGCCATGACTTAAAAGTCTCTTGAAAAAGTAAATCTTTCTGGTAACAGAGCAGGACACCATAGTACACTTGGAAACTCGTGGTTGCCTTGACCTTCTTACTGACATAGCAATACAGAAGTACAGGAGAAGGGCCGGGGAGATGGCTCAGTGGAATAAGCCCTTCTCTGGCAAGGGCAAGGGCCTGAGTTCAATTCCTGATTCCACCAAAAAAAAAAAAAAAAAAGAAGTACAGGAGATCTGATTAGGGTTCCCTTCTACCCTGATTTTGGCTGTAAACCTCGAGGAGGGTTTTCCCTAGGAGGGAATTCAAACAGTGTAAGCCGCTTTGCTACCTGTGGGGAACTGAACTGAGTTGGTTTACTCACAATGTCCAGGGTCAGCCGGGTCTCTCATGAGAGACAGAGCTGTCCGTGGAGGACCTCTGCTCTGCAGTTCATCTCAGGCAGAGCAAGGGGTGGGGGCTGTGGCTGGTCTTGCCCCTCTCTGGGAGCCTGGACAGCCAATCCTCCACGACCATGGATCAGTCACAGTGGCTGCCTGGATGGTGGCCTAGTACAGGGGTGCCCAGGGCCCAGTTTCTTTGCATTTAAAGCAGGAACTCGGTCCTTGATTCACCCTGGACTTTCCCCTGGATGAGCTGGGTGTGCTTAAAGCACAGTCAATTGTATGAGCCACCACCGTGGCTGTCCTTTTTTCATTTCCTCTCCTTTACATCCTCTTCTGGATTCTGATTGTTGAATGCACAAAAGGCTGTGTCCAGCAATTGGCCATAGGTGTGTCAGGCCCCTCTGAAGGTTTCATAACTTGTGCTGAATATCTGACTGATGAATTAATGAAAGCTCCAATTAAGTCCTTGGAAGAGGATCTAGAAAGATAGGCTGTGAAAAATAACTGGATTTTCCTGTTTGCCCTGTGTAATCTTTTTCACCTTTTTGTAAGTAACAGGTTTCTTAATGCATCTTTTCATTCCCACAGTAAAAGCAGTCATCTCAGGCCTCGTGCTCAGCTCATCCTCGTATTATCATCCCAGCTGGGCTCTGTCAGAGGGACAGTGACCTCTCCTATGTGACTAGCTTCTCCAACAGCATGTTACTCAGTGGTGCCTCTCCTGGCCTCTGCTGGAGTCTCTGCTCTTCACCGTGGGTCCAGCCAGAGGCCAAGACAAATTGGACTTCTCCCCACAAGAGGTCAGAGCAGGAGTCAGAGTCTGAAACCCATCTGCAAACCTGCTGGGATCTTCTGAAGATCAGCCTGAAGTTCTTCTCTTGTTGGGTATCTGTCCCTGAAGGAGGAACATGGCCATGAGGCGTCCCCTCCTCTGGGAGCGCTCTAAGGGCCTGACTGAGCTGCCAGCGAGGTCGAAGCTGTCTGGGGAACCTGTGGAGAGCGGGGGGCTCAGCGTGTCTGGGGAGCCAGCCACTGATGGGGTTTCTGAGCCACGTGAAGGGGTGGATTGATTGCTGCCCTGAAGACGCTAAGGAAGAGAGAGAGCCAAGGAAGACCTCCTGGTGCAGTTGCCTTTTAAACAGGTGGAGGAGACCCTCATCCCCCTGAGACAGGTGTGGGTCTGAGGGGATCCTCCAGTACCCCAGTCTTCTGTTTGGGGCTTCTTTAAGTACCATACCTAAAGGCTGGGGAGATGGCTCAGTAGAATATGCACTTCCCTGGTAAGTGAAAGGGTCTGAATTCAATCCCCAGTTACAAAAAAAAAAAAAAGTACCATACCTCTAGGATCTGCGCAGAGGGATGGTTTCCAATAAATGTCCATGAAAGCCTGAACATAAGGAATTTCAGACCATTTCCCCTGACCTGTGTAGAAGAGGTCTGGCCGGAAGAACAGCACTATAATTTAGGCCCACATTCTATACCCATCTCACTGTTTCCTATTTTACCCCAGTAATACTGCAATAGAAAAATAAGCTGTTTTCCCCCCTCAGATTATGATAACGGGACCTCAGGCCCATTGTTTCCAGTCTTGAGGATCCAGCCCAACAGTGAGTTAGTAGATGTTTCCCAGAGAGGAGACATGGTCTGGGTCCTCTGAGGGCACCCATCTGGCCCTGGGCTGTCATCTCCTGTGAAACTCGAATGAATTACACTAGCAGACTTCTCTGGCCATGCTCGCAGAGTCACTAGCTGTCCCTTCCCTTAGATCCCTCCAAGCCTGCAGCCCACTGTGACTCCTTGAAGATCAGAGGGGAGCCCGCCTAGCTGTACCTACCTCCTCGATAAACAGCAGTCCTCCCATTTCCTGGTAGTAAAAGCCTTTGGTGATTATTGTTGAGACCACACAGAAGCCTATTTCTCAGCACTTAAGAAGAACGCTTTGGGGGTCGGGAAGATACCTTGGTGGTCTAAGTGCCTTCCTGGCAAACACAAAGACCCAGATTAGGGGGGCGGCCCATTAGCGCAGTTGTTTAAGTGTCTGCTTAAGCGAAGGCAGTCAGACTCAGGATACTGTGGTTCTATCCCCAGATCCTCAGGCCTTACCAGACCTGCCCTTAAGGCATCCTGAGCCAGCCAAAAAAAAAAAAAAGTTCTCTGAACTTTTGGGGCGGGGGAGATGGTGCAGTAGAATAAGAGCTAGCCTGGCAAGCTCAAGGGCCTGAGTTCGCCCCAGTTCTGCCAAAAAAAAAAAGTTTTTTCTTTCTTTTTTTTCCTTCTTTTTTTCTTTCTTTCTCTTTTTTGAGACATTCTTGCGATGCAGTTCAGGTGGACCTTAACCTTAAGTTCACTTTGTAGCCCCAGCTGGTCTCAAACTCATAAAGATCCTTATGCCTCAGCTTCCCTAGTGCTAGGATTACAGGCATGTGCCACAACACTCAGCCTTAAGGGAATTTTTTAATATGCAAGTCCTTTCTTTTTTTTTTTTTTTTTTTTTGTGGAACTGGGGATTGAACTCAGGCCCTTGTGCTTGCCAGGAAAGCACTTATCCCACTGAGCCATCTCCCTGGTCCCTTTTTTTTTTTTTTTTTTTTTTTTTTTTTTTTTTTGTATAGGAGATTAAACTCAGTACCCTGCACTTACCAGGCAGGCCCTTATACTACTGAGCTCTATCCTTGGCCCTGTTGTTTGTTTTTGAGGATTTTGCTGCCCTTGAACTCCCAATAATCCTCCTGCATCAGCCTCCCAGATGCTGGGATACCGGCATGTGCACCACACAGGCTCTTACTCTTGACCAGAATACTCTTGCTCTACTCTACGTGCTCTTAACCACTGGGTTGATCTTTATCGTCTGCTCCCTCTGTCACTTAGGCCTCCAGCACATGCTTCTAAAATTCCTGGATTTCTGTCAGAAGGAAGGAGATCTCATCAAGTTTAGAGGGCGAAGAGAGGAGGGACCACATATGCTCCTCAAAGGCAGAGATCATAGCTCTTGTCTCCAAGGGTGAGGATTCCTGGCGTTCGCAAGGATAGTTGGGAAACATGGTGGAAAGGCGAATTGAGATGGCTCCCTGAGGTTTTTAGGAAATGGGGTCCCACTGGGGAGCAGGGGATATGCAATAATATTTTATATTATGCCGGTGACCAGGCCGTGTGACTGGAGTCCTGTGGTCTCGAGGCTGGTGTGATCTTACTTTGGGAACAGAGGAGCATGCAGAAGGCTGCCTGGTTCCTGGCTGCACAGGGAGGGCTCGGAACCCTGGCATTCCTCATCCGAGGTAATATCTGCTGAGGAAAATCCTTAAGTGTTTCCTTTTTTTTTTAAGAGCAGAATATATTTATTGGGGGGAAAGAAAGCTTCTGTCCAAGAGAGGTGCAGAAGGGGAACTGAGTGGGTTGCCAAGGAACTTATGTTTTGGGAGGATTTTTATAGAAAGAAACCATGGGGTGAGACAACTCAAAGGTACAAAACATGAGAACTTGCTAGGTGGGCATGAGGTAGGACAAAACTATGGTCAGCCAATAAGATTGTAGACGTAAGAGTCTGGCGAATAGCTCAGCCAATTAAAGCACCTGCTTAGGCAGATGCAGCAGCCGGGGTTCGATTCCTGGCCTGCTCTGCTGGCTCCACCCCAGGGGCTGAGATGGGGATGGAGACTGGGCATGGTGGCATGCTCCTGTAATCCCTGCTCTTGGGAGACTGAACAAAGGTGGAGCACTACGAGTCTGATCTGCATAGTGAGACCCTGCCCTAAATGCAGGAGAGAAAAAAAAAAAAGATTGCAGACATAATTGCTCAGGTAAAATTGATTAAATTGGGATCAAATGGGGAAGTGAGTCATGTGGCAAGTGGGCGTGAGTACAGAATAGGTGCTCTTTCTGTAGGGGGTTGAGTTAGTGACTCCTCCTGGAATTTTCAAGGTGATTCATACCTATTTAGAATACCAATCCCAGCTGTGGACCCAGAGGGAGACACGTGGCTGCATTTGTTTTAATCTTTTACCTGGAGGTCTGGCCTGTCTCCCAGGGTTTCAAGGCGTCTTGCCTTCCATACTGAGTCCTCTAAGGGCCCAGCCCCGTCTGACTGGCTATAATATTTCTATCTAACTCAGCTACCTACAAATTTCCCCCACTGAAGAAGTAAAGCAAACTGCCATGAGGGAATCAGGGGTGATGACCACTCTGGCTTCTTCAGGCTGAAAGGGGTCGTAGTTGTTGATCAGAAGTCAGAGATACTCTTCAAAGGTTCTATCTAAAAAGGACCTTCATAGACAGCAGGCATTTTCATCTTTTTTTTTTCTTTTATGTATTTAGTACAGAGTCTGCAGGGTCTCACTACACAAATCGGACTCGTAGTGATCCTCCTGTTTTCAGCCTCCCAAGTGCTGAGATTATAGGTGTGTACCACCATGCCCAGTCTCATTTGACATCTCAGCACACCCTGGGGGCAGGACTGGCACAGCGCATCAGCAATCGAACCCCGGCCGATCTAAAGCTGACTAAACCTCAGCTTTAGTCACTGAGCTGTCTGGCCAGCCTAGTAATGACTTTTTATAAAGAGGATAAGGGTAAGGTCTAGGGAAATTTTAAGTCTGACATGTTGTCGGTCTGTTATTTAATATCTTTTTTTTTTTTTTCTTCTCCAAGCAGTTTATTCAGCCTTTAACAATCTTCTTCTCTTAGGTAATGGCCCAGAAGGGAAGCCCGCTCATAGCTAAATACCTTCGGGCATCCAATCCCGAAGCACCATGTGAGCATTGTCTATAGGTCCAGGTACGCGGAAGCAAGCCACTGTCTTGTCTCGTTGCCTAATATGGAGTTGTTATCCACAGAGAGCTCTCACCCCCGAGGGGGTGGAAGGTGGAAACCGGTGCCATCTTTAAGGCGCGGTTGCACGCAGCTCTCTACAGTTCCCCCTTTTTTGTTTTAACAACAGGCAAGAGTAGTGGCTTGATCTCTGCTGTGCATTATGAGGCGCAGCTAGACACCTACCCGGGTGTTTTCTACCTAGGGGATGTCAAGATTTACCCGATACCTTTTTTGCAGAGGTGGGGCATTTTGGCATCGAACCCACATGCAATCAAGCGTGCTCTTCTCGGAACCTTGGGCCCTGGGTCCCGAGTGCAGTACTTTGCCTCGCATCCTGTGTTAATTTTGTTTGTAATGGTGGCCAGCCAGACAGAGGGGGACTGTCCTGAGTCAATAGCAACGAGAGCTTGGACCAATATGGCTGTATTGCGATGCTGGCGAAACCTAACCCGACAAATGCACCACAGGCAAATCAAGGATATCAGCACCATCAGGGCCAGCTAGAGCTCCCATACCCACCCATTCTTTTAGATGGTTCACAGCAGTGGAGATCCAGGACACCAATCCTTCTGCCAGTCTGACATCTACTCTGGTCAAATTCACGGTCACGATGGCCACTCTTAGCTGCTGCATGAGGTTATCAAACTCCCCAGTCCAATTTCCTAAAAGATAACTGGACAATTGCTTAGACAGATTTGCAGCATGGGTTAGGTTCTCATACTGTATGTGTCACACAGAGTCCGGGGTATTTCCATTCACAGCCAAGCTGAGCGATCTGCCAAAGGATATCAATTTGTTCTCGAACTAAATCAATCCTCTGATTGACCACCATGAGGCCTCCTTTTAGTTGACTATTAATGCCCTTTTGTGTATCTAGGGCTTGTGCCACGTTGGCTGAGAGACTGTTTATAGAGTTTGGGCAGACAATAGATTGGCTCATGGCTATGGCGGCGGTGGTAGCTCCTTCAACGGCTAGAGAGATGGCCGTTACTATAGCCGCAGTAAGTCCGAAATCTCTTTTGTGTCTGAAAAGAGTCATAGCATTAGGGGCATCTTGGCCTTTCCTTTTACCCCCTGCTTTTGATCCCTTTTCGCTCTTTGCTTTTTCAGACCTCTCTTCATGTAACTGTTCTAAGGCTGCCTGCCCACTTTCTACCGCTTCACTGCAGCACCGATCTTCCAAACAGCCCCGGATTAATTTCCAAATTGGCCTCACTCCAGCCTTAAGTGTTCCCTGATCATGGGCGTGATCCAAATCTCTCCCTAACTTATCCCAGGTGGGAATAGTAAAATTCCCAGACACTGCAAACCAGGGAGCCACAGCATCGCACTCCTCAAGGAACCTTTGTAATTTTTTTTTATTTTTACACGTGTTGAACATAGCAGCTCCTGTAGAGCCAGAAAAATTGGGTGCGAAGGAGAAGCGCCCATTATGAAAGTTTCTTTCACTTTAATCCTCGCTCGTCAGCGAGCCCCGCTCTCTTTTCTACAGTGAGAGCAAGTAATCCCCCGCTCTTGACGCGGTCTCCCAACTTACCGTGGGACTTACCAGTATACTGCCTGATTACGTGGAGTTCTGAACTGTCGTGTCCGTACCGCTGGAATGAAGTTTCCCTTTCGGGCCACCACTTGTCGTGCGCAACCTCGCCAGCAAGGAAGACGCAACCACCAGCTCCTGTTATTTAATATCTTGAACAGCTATTGAGACAGCGGAAGGATCAGGAAGGTACATACACATTCAGTTTTTATAACAATACAGGTATCTCCCTGTGCTGCTGTCAACGTGTCTGTTGCCATCTGATTCTGGGGTATGGCCTGTCTCACTAATTTTACTTTTATTTTTGTTTTATCTTTTTTTTAAATTAAAAACATCTTTTATTTATTTATTTATTTATTTATTTATTTATTTGGTACAGAGTCTCATTATGCAGCTCAAACTCATAGTGATACTCCTGTCTCAGCCTCCCAAGCACTGGGATTACACGTGTGTACCACGATGCCGAATTTCAGTGGCCGGCACAGGGCACCCAGGGTTCCAGGGCCAGCATGGCATGTGGTGGGTCCTTGTGCTTTCCAGGCTGGCACTTAGACCACCAAACTATCTCCCCAGCCCCATTTTGTCTTTTTGAGAACAGGGTCTTGCTATGCAGTTCAGGCTGGCCTTGAGCTCACTTTGTAACCCAGATTGGTCTCGAACTCACAATGATCCTCCTGCCTGAGTGCTGTACTTTTTTATTTAGGAGAGACCAGCTATGATGGCACTGAAGGTACACTGTGTATAGTTAGCTGAGGCCTTCCTCGGTATGTGTCATATAATCCTCTCTCTAGACAAGATCTAGTGGATCCTGGTAAAAGGAATCTATTTTTTTTTAGAAAATTATCTCTCTTTTTTTAAAAAATTTATTTATTTATTACAGTGTCTCGCTATACATCACAGACTCTTTTTCTTTTTGCGGGGGTGGGGGAATCAGCTCAGCCCGCCCTGGGGAAGGGCTGGCACGGCATGTGGTGCTGGGGATCGAACTGCGGTCCCTGAGAGCTTGCCTAAGCAGGTGCTTTAGACCGCTGAGCTATCTTGCCAGCCCAAAAGGAATCTAGCATATCTGTTATAGGTTTTACCCGTGTGATTACCTGGGGTCTGGCATCCTCTATGCAAGAACAAATTTTCTGAGAAACTAGGGCATGTATAAGCAAAGCATGAGCACTAAGAGCTTACAAGTATGTTTGGAAACTTTTTTTTTTTTTTTGCAGAACCAGAGATTGAACTCAGGCCCTTGGGCTTGCCAGGGAAGCACTTATTCCACTGAGCCATCTCCCCAGCCTGGAAACTTTTTTAAAGGCTAGCGATTAGCTGGGCATGACCGCACAGGCCTGTAATCCCAGCACTGGGAACGCTGAAGCAGGAGGATTGTTTTGAGTTCGAGACCAGCCTGAGCTACAAAATGAGCTTAAGGCCAACCTGAACTACATAGTGAGACCCTGTCTCAAAAAGACAAAATAAATAAATAAATAAATAAAGGCTAGCAATTGCAATCCACACACTTGTAGATCTCTTTACTGATGGAGTCTGACATTTTGTTATAAGTCCCTCTAGCTTTGGGGACTATATCTTTGCAGACTATATCTTTGCAGACTTATGAAAACCAGATTAATACCGTATTTTTTTTTTTACTGTCAATAACTTTAAGTAATACTTAAGTACAAGTAGGCAGATTCTCCTAGTTATACCTTGTGAGAAAGCAGTGACATCAATAAGTGTTTCATTTTGTACTTACATGTTTTTGAACCCAAACTTAGTGTCTCTGCTTTTAAAGCTAAGATTTAGAAATTTGTAGTAAGAGAACATGAAAATGTTTTTATCTTTTAATTGGAAAACACTTGCGATATTGACCGAAATCATGACGTTTTAACACCTACCAGTGTTTATGGTAAATAGAGAGGCAGAGAAATAAACAAAGACTGGAGATTATATATATATATATATATTTAATGTAGTCTGTATCATTTATTACCAATTAAAATACACATAATATATTTATCACAAAACATTAGGCAATGTTAGTTTTGAGAGATGTAATCTGAAGGATCACAGCTGTATTGATTATCAGCATGAAATACCAGAGGAGTCGCATCAGAAATCACCCTGGTGAGCTCATACACTGTTAGCATGAAGTGCATAGCATTCAGTAGATTCCACCAGTGTCCCATTCAATGTTTTGGATATGGCCCCTGGGTGTCAGCAAGGAGCCCTGCCTTGGGCTTTTTTCTTTTCATACTGAGACTCTGAAATATTACGCTCCAAAGGTAAGGCCGGGCTCCATCTATAGTCGGAAAGCTGTTGGAGACGGTATAGCCAGTGTTTCTAGACATTTTTCTACCTTGACAGGATTTTGTCTGACCTTGAGAACCTGTTTTGACAAATGAAATACTCTTTAAGTTTTTTGTATATGAATAATGCTTTTTTTTCTATTTTTTTGGTGCAGGGTCTCACTATGCATGCAACCCACATTCATAGTGATCTTCCTGCTTTTTGCCTCCCATGTGCTGGGATTACAGGCGCGCGCCACCCCGCCCAGATTGCATCGCCGGCTCAGCGCACCCGGAGGCGGGGCCGGCGCGGCTTGGGGAACCAAGGATCGAACACTGGTCCCTGTGCTTACCTAAGCAAGCGCTTAGTCCGCTGAGCTATACCGCCGGCCCTTGTATATGAATAATGATATGTATTACATTTATAAAAACCAGTGTTGACATCTTTTCAGGAGTCCAGTAGTTGGCAACCTGGATATATATATTACAGTATGTAGACAGGATAAAAATCTCTCCAGGATGAGAGAACTAGGCTTCTATGCATAACTAAAAGGAATGGTGAAGAGAAAGTTATTTCAGTTACAGCTTAAGGATATTTTTCTAATGATTATTTTTATTGAGGTACAATGACTGGATGGAAGGTCAAGGTGGGAGGATAAAGAGACCTGTTCCAGTGTCAGGCAACAGGCTGGTTTTGTTCCTCTAGTCATGATTTCCCAGAGCTCCTCTGTAGGCATGACAGGTAGAGATAACAGCCTGGCCCTTCAGTCCTACTGGGCCCCCTGGGAGGCTGAGTCTGAGTTTTGGGGCCTTCACCTCAGAGAGCAGTCTCTCTTCCAGTGGCTGCCTTGGCAGTCAGGGCATGACTTGGGGAGCCTCTTACGGCAGCCCCTGTAAAGGTGACCTGACTTTTGACAGCAGTAGCAGATGAACCAGTCACTAAATGCTTCTTGGAGCCCAGAGAATCAGGCTTAGGGTCTGCTTTTTGTTGTTGTTGTTTTGTGTTTGTTTGTTTGTTTTTATGTGTTTAGTGCAGGTCTACAGGTCTCACTACACAGCTCGGACTTGTAGTGATCCTCCTGTTTTCAGCCTCCCAAGGGCTGGCATTACAGGCATACCATCACACCGAGGCTCTGCGTCTGTCTGTTTTGAAGCCACAACAAAGGCAATTTCTTTTCTTTCTTTCTTTCTTTCTTTCTTTCTTTCTTTCTTTCTTTCTTTCTTTCTTTCTTTCTCTCTCTCTCTCTTTCTTTCTTTCTTTCTTTCTTTCTTTCCTTCTTTTTGTCTTTTTGAGACAGGGTCTCACTATGCAGTTCAGGCTGGTCTTAAGCTCACTTTTTAGCTCAGGTTGGTCTCGAACTCACAACAATCCTCCTGCCTCAGCCTCCCGAGTGCTGGGATTACATGCACACGCCACCACGCCCGGCTTCTTTCTTTCTTTCTTTCTTTCTTTCTTTCTTTCTTTCTTTCTTTCTTTCTTTCTTTCTCTCTTTGTTTCCGCTCCCTGTTTTTTCCCCAGTCCTTATTATAGAATACTAAGGAGGCAGTTTAAAGTATCAAGTGGCCAGGGCTGAGGAGATGGCTCAGTAAAATAAGCACTTCCCTGGCAAGCACAAAGCCCTGAGTTTAAACCCTGGTTCCACCAAAAAATAAATTAAAAAAGTATCAAGTGATCTATCTGGAGCAAAAGCCATCCTTTGTACCTCTTTTCTAATATCTGGAGCTGACTGAGCAATGAATTTATCTTTAAGAATAATCTTCCCCTCTATTGAATTAGGATCTAGAGAAATATGCTTGCATTAAACATTCTCAGAAAGCAGAGCGGTTTTATTTTTCTCCTGATAAATAGCTGAAATTTTAAAATAACTAGAAGGCTTGGTTTTAGTTCATTTTAGACCTTCAAGAATCCACACTTGAAACTCTCCTGCTCCAATCTCCTGCCTGCTCACATTGGACCAGCAAGGGTCTTGCGTTCCAGTGGGAACTGGTTGTTCCCCTGGTTGTCTGTCTTCTAGTTGTTTAAAATTAAAAATAAGATATTCATCTCTAAATGTAATAGCTGCTTGTTTCTCATTAGAGGTCAATGTTTCATTTAAGATTAACATTACATCCTTTCAGCCTAGCTTATAGGTCTGAGTAAATCCTCTAAAGACATCAATATGCTTATCAGGGTCATTCAAAAATTTTCCAAGATATGATTTTATCTGTTTTAGGTCACTGAGAGAAAAGGGTACATGAACCCCAGACGTTCCCAATGGCCCATTTGATTGTTTCAAGGATATTGTCCTTGGGGAGCTTGCACAAACTCAGCTGAGGATGGGGGTAGCCCTGTAGAAGACTCGATTCCAGCTGGAAGCCCCATCCTCTAGATGAGAAGGGCAAGTAGAGGAAACACGTAGTTAACGGTGGGAGAGGCTTTGGCTAAGGCTGCCTTGTCCTCAGGCTCCAGAGAACGGGGAAGAGCAGCCTCAGGCTCCAGGAGAGCGAATGCCTGAGGGGCCTGAGGTTTTGGGTTTTCCAGCGGCTCACGTCTACATTTTGAAACTAAGTAAGGACTATTGCTTAATGAAAAAAAAAGGGGGGAGAGGCAAAGGCATTTCTGACCATTCCTCTTCTTTTTTATACTATCTTTTTAGTTATCATAATTAATTCTTTCCTCTGTATTTTATCTTGGCTCTAAGGAGTCATTGTAAAGGAGTAGGAGCAAATATTTTTCAGTGAGTTTGACAGTGAATGTCCCATACCAATATAGAAATTAGTTTGGGCATCCCCTTCTCACCACTACCCCAACACAACTTTTTTTTTTGGTCTTTTTGAGACAGGGTCTTGCTCTGCTATTCAGGCTGGCCTTGAGCTCATGACCTCACTTTTTGCTCA
>PVKA01027945.1:0-13573 GCA_004027165.1 Ctenomys sociabilis | reverse complement strand
CCTTTGTACTCTCAGACCGGCTCACAATTTAAGCTTCCCCAGAAAGCTCTTGAACTGTGCATTTAACACCTCCAAGCACAAGTTACAATTGGGCTGGTGACAGGAATGTCTAAAGAAGGAAGCATAACTTTGCAATAAATTATTGCATATATAAAAGGTGAATTGGAAATAGAGCACTTTCTGGGCTACAAAGGAGATCACCTCTAGAAATGGAACAGTTGACTAGAGGGATTTTGCCCTGTGCACTAGGGCAAAGAAGTCTCCAGAAACTTGTGTTCTCCATCTAATCACCTAGGCAAACTTTTCTAGCAACAAGACAAGACTATGTTTCATATAACTTTTGAATCTCATAGGTTAAACTTATATTCATCATCTAGCAATTACATTTTACGTGCATATTAGTATACGGCTGACCAAAATCTCTTTCTTACTCTTTTTTTTTTTCTTCTTTTTCTATTTGTTTCTTCTCTCTCTCTTTTTTTTTTTTTTTTTTTTTTTTTTTTTTTTTTTTTTTTTTTTTTTTTTTTTTTTTTTTTTTTTTTTTTTTTTTTTTTTTTTTTTTTTTTTTTTTTTTTTTTTTTTTTTTTTTTTTTTTTTTTTTTTTTTTTTTTTTTTGTTTTGTTTTGTTTTGTTTTGTTTTGTTTTGTTTTGTTTTGTTTTGTCTTTTTGAGACAGGGTCTCACTATGCAGTTCAGGCTACCCTAATAAACTCACTTTGTAGCTTAGGCTGGTCTCGAACTCACAACAATCCTCCTGCCTCAGCCTCCCAAGTGCTGGGATTACAGGCCTGCGCCACCCCGCCCTGCTTTTTTTTTCTTTTTCTAACCACAGAGAATGTTTAATCAAATTTGAGACTTATTTTCATATCCCAGAATTTACATTTTATACTGTTGATGCAACAGTGATCTGAACATCTGACCAGCTGACTGAGTGTTTGCTCCCTTGGAATATCTGAGTTATGTAATTTCAGAAACTCATGAAGGGTTTTCTACACCACAGCCTTTTGGTTGTTTTTTTGGGTTTTTTTTTGGCAGAACCAGGGATTGAACTCAGGCCCTCTGACTGAGTGTTGAAGTCCATATTCAGTGAACTTCTGTTCTAGGAGTAACTGGGACTTGAGTTTCCAGTGTTCTCAACCTTGTATCTTTCATGGTCCCTGCTGTCTCCTCCCCCTCAGCTGTTTACCTCACAGTCCCTCCAGCCTACAGGTGCCGCCATCTTGGACATACAGGCCCCTCTCTTTCTTACTGTTAATTAACATATGTAAAGCACAAGTGTAAATCTTTCCTCTGATAGCTGCCATGAAATGTACCTCAGCTGCCTCAGCCTGATATCTGAAGGGGGGTGGTAATTAAATGGTTCCACTGAAAAGCTGAAGGAGAATTCCTAATTTACTAGCAGAGAAAGATAGGTACAACGGATAAGTGTTGGGCCGGGGTATAGCTCAGTGGCATAAGCACCTGCCTGACAAGCACAAGGTCCTGAGTTTGATCCCTGTTACTGCCAAAAAAAGAAGAAAAAATAGATCTGTGTTGATTTTTCAGTGCTCAGAAGCCAGTTTCCACCGAGGAACCTTTGGGTATCCAGAAGCCCTGGCCACAGCCTCTCAGATATTCTCAGTTTCTGTTGACCTACACAGCCAGAGACCAGTTTCCAGAAAGGAACCCAGCTGTCTCTCTGGCCAACATTCCATCAGCCATTGGCTTCAATGGAAGTTCACCAAAGAGATGCAAGGGCCAGGCGTGGTGGCGCAGGCCTGTAATCCCAGCACTCGGGAGGCTGAGGCAGGAGGATTGCTGTGAGTTCGAGACCAGCCTGAGCTACAAAGTGAGCTTAAGGCCAGCCTGAACTGCATAGTGAGACCCTGTTTAAAAAAAAAAAAAAAAGAGATGCAAGGGAAACTTGTTCTCTGCTTTAAAGTATGGCAGCTGCTCTAAGAGCATTGAACTAGTTGGCAGAGTAACCACTGTTTGTTCAAGTTCTATAAGGGTTAGTGAAAAGGCTGAACAGACTCCCTATCACTTTATAAGCTTACAGGTAAAGTTTTTTTTTTTCCTTCAGGTAAAGGTTTTAAGGTCCACAAATAATTATTGAAGTGTTTTTATACACCTAAATGATAACTAGACCTAGGAGAAGAGAAAAGGTCAGAGATCCTCCCTTAGGCTAAATGTGTGTTAGGCCCGTAAGTGCTGCTTTTGGAGATAGGTCCTCTGGTGTCACCCAGAAGCTAGTTCTGTCCACCGAGCTCAGTTTTAGCCTCCCAAGGGAAACCTGCCCAGAACACTAAGCCAGGATATGGCTTTTATATACGTTCTCCTGGACAGGCAGAGTTCTTGTTTCATCTGACTCAGACACAAAGTATGTGGCCTTCCTCTATAATGACTTTCCTGGACTGGGGAGATGGCTCAGTGGAATAAGCGCTTCCCTGGCAAGCCCGAGGACCTGAGTTCAATCCCCAGTCTGCAAAAAATAAATAAAAAATAAAATGACTTTCCTGTCTGCACCGTCAACAAATGCTCATTTCCTATGGGCTTACTTAGTTGGAACAGCCTGGAGGGTTTGTTTTGTTCTTTCCTAATTTTATATGCTTTGAAAAAGGAAAGTTTACATGGGCTGGCAAGTGCAGGGACCAGGGTTCCATCCCCAGCCCGCAGGCCACACGGGCCCCGCCCCCGGGGGTATGCCGAGCTAGCAACAGAATCCCTGCGCTGGGGAGGCTGAAAACAGGGGGACCACCACGAGTCAGAGCTGCATAGCAAAACCTTGTATTTCCAGTGTAAAGGAGGATCAGAACCAATCTGTCCCAGTGAAACCTGTCCTCCAAGTCTTAAGAACGGCCACTTACCTAATGTCATTTTTAATTAGTGATGAAGTCTCGTGTTTTATTATATAGGCATGTGTATTTTCTAAATCTGAGCTAGATTTTTAAGACCCATTTTACAGAAGTTTATATTAAAGTTCACTAGGGGGCGCTCTAACATTACTCTCCCTACCGCTGTTATCTAAAGAAGCAACCAGTAAATTTAGGAACTAGTTCAAGTGCAACATACAAGAACAAAACTAATAAAATGTCTCCTTAAAGAAATATCACAGAGCCTGCTAGATAGCTCAGCGGATTAAAGCACCTGCTTAGGCAGACGCAGGGACCAGGGTTCCGTCCCTTGTACCACAAGGTACACTGAGCGGAGACTGAAACTGGGTGTGGCTGCTCACGCCTATAATTCCAGAGCTGGGGAGACTGAAAGCAGGGGGATCACTATGTATCTGAGATGCTAGTGAGACCTTGTTAAAAAAAAAAAAAAAAAATTGAAGCATAAAAATTTGTTACATAAAGGAGTTCCAATTCAGTCTATGAAACAAAAACAAACTTACCTCCATCCAATGATTTCAGTGGAAGACCTCCAAATGGTATAGGAGGATGAAACTGCCAACCTGGACAACACCTTGGATGAGGTGAAATTTGTCTCTTGTATTTCTTTATCCTCCCCCCCATTTCCCACACTGGCATCTGGGGGTCTGATCAGCCCCTGGCAGGGCCCTAAAGCACAGGACTCACTAATGCTTGCTAAGGACAAAAGCCTGACTTTGGGGGAAAGAACATAGGAGCCTTTCAGCCTGAGGGCCACAGAAAAGGCTGGCCGGGGTGGGCGGCTGCCCAGGCAGGGCACCGAGCTACTGATAGCTGGCATCCCGAAAAGGAATGAGAAAGTTGAGCACAGCGTCAAGAAGAACAATAATGTAGGCCCAAAAGAGATGTATGAAACTTCAGAGCCGGGCGCGGTGGCGCAGGCCTGTAATCCCAGCACTTGGGAGGCTGAGGCAGGAGATTGTTGTGAGTTCGAGACCAGCCTGAGCTGCAAAGTGAGCTTAAGGCCAATTTGAACTGCATAGTGAGACCCTGTCTCAAAAAGACAAAAAAAAAAGAAAAAGAAACTTCAGGAACTTCAGGAGCCACACACCAGGGACACGCACACTACCTAGATTTTCTTGTTCTGGCAGAGCAATGGTCTGCCCACAACCAGCTGAGTGGGAGGGGATCTGGTGGCTTTAACTACCTGACCTGTGCCCATAACAAGTGACAGAAATAACAAAAGAGAGCAAAAGAAAAAGATGTGGGGCTGGGGAGATGGCTCAGTAGAATAAGCGCTTCCCTGGCAAGCACAAGGGTCTGAGTTCAATCCCTGGTTCTGCAAAAAAAAAAAAAGAAAAAGAAAAAGATGTTTTTCTCCAAAAGAGCCTTATCTCTGGGTTGTCTCACCAAGAAAATGTTCCCAGACTGGGGGCCCCAGGAGAATTCTTTTCAGGAGCTCCGTGTTTTGAACAAAGAACTGGACAAGACACCCAGAAGCTGTAATGGGGACGCACGTGTATTGAAGGTGGAAAGGAAGTACACCCCGCAGAGTGGGAGAGACGCAAGCAGGCTCACAGTGGAGGACAGGATGAGGGAAAAGGGTCTTGTGCATCCAGAGCTCCTGGACTGGCCTGTGTCACGCCGATAAGACCCCGGCATGTTGTCCCATCCAACTTAAACTGTCCTATTGAAGACTTCTGTGGCTTTGCACCAGATATAAATGAAGAATTGAAAATAACACATTTAAGTGCTGGCCAAATAGCTCAGCAGATTAAGGCACCTGCAAGCAGGCACAGGGGACAGGGGTTCTATCTCTTGGCCTGCCATGCTGGCCTCACCCCTGGGACACCCTGAGGATGGCAATTGAGACTGGGTATGGTGGCTTGCACCTGTAATCTCAGCTTTTGAGGCAGATCACTATGAGTCTGACCTAGTAGTGAGACCCTGAACAACCTGTAGACCCTTCGCTAAAATACAAAAATAATAATAATAATAATAATAATAATAACAATAAAGAGAAGAACACATTTATTTATTTACTTACTCACTTATTCAAAATAGCAATTTTTTTTTTCGGTGGAACTGGGGATTGAACTCAGGCCCTTGTGCTTGACAGGGAAGCGTTTATTCTACTGAGCCATCTCCCAGCCCCAAAATAGCAATTTTATTTATTTTTTAAAAATTTACTTATTTGTATTTTAACTTGAAGAGTGAAAAAATAGAAGCAAAAAAATAGAAAAAAACGACATAAACACATAAACAGGGTAACATACAATAATACATATGTTACAGATTTTTAAAATTTGGATAGCTAATTATATATAAATGTGTGTGTGTGTGTGTGTGTGTATATATATATATATATATATATATGTATATGTATAATATTTATTTATTTATTTATTTATTTATTTATTTTTGCAGAGCCAGGGATTGAACTCAGACCCTTGCTCTTACCAGGGAAGCACTTATTCCACTGAGCCATCTCCCCGGCCCCTATATGTATATTTTAAATAAAACAATCCAACACAGATCAGCAGTCCACAATAGAAGTGGGTTATCCACAGAAGCTGTTCATTTGAGCCATTCACAGCTCAGTATATTAATATGGCTTTACTTTTTATACCTCCATTTTTATACTTTTCTGCTGGATGGTTATAACCAAGTTAAAGCAAGACCCATCTAACAAGAAATGTAACTTTTGTATCAGATAAGGTCAGTCAGGTACCCTCAGGGTTTATCCTGTAACCCTGTACCTCACCAAAATAGCAATTTTAAATGGCATAGTGGCACACATACCTGAGAGGCTGAGGCAGGAGGATCACTGTGAGTTTGAGGCCAGCCTGAAGCACATAGCAAGACCCTGTCTTAAAAAACACCCCATATTTTCCTTCCTTTCTTCCTTCTTTCTTTGTCTTTTTGAGACATGGTCTCACTGTGTACCTCAGGCAGGCCTTGAGCACACTTGTAGCCCAGGCTGGTCTTAAACTTGCAATGATCCTCCTGCCTCAGGCTCCTGAGTGCTGAGATTACAGGAGTATGCAACCACACCCAGCAACAGAACTCATCTCGGTGTGTTTTGTTTTGCTTTGTTATTTTTTTAATTTATTTATTCGTATTTTAACTTGAAGAGTGAAAAATAGAAGTAAAAACAAATAGAACAAATGACATAAACGTATAACAGACAACAGTACATATGTTCCAGAATTTCACAACATGGATGGCTAAATATATGTGTATATATATATATATATATATATATATATATATATATATACTTTTTTTTTTTTTTTTTTTTTTTGGGGGGAACCAGGAATTGAACTCAGGCCCTTGCACTTGCCAGGGAGGTGCTTATTCCACTGAGCCATCTTCCTGGCCCCTATACATTTTTTTAAAATAAAACAATCCAACACAGATTAGCAGTCCACAATAGAAGCGGGCTATCCACAGAAATTGTTGACTTGAACCATTCACAGCTCATTATATTAATATAACTTTACTTTACATACCTCCATTTTTATACTTTTCTGCTGGATGGTTAAGACCAAGTTAAAGCAAGACCCATATAAGAAGAAATGTAACTTTTTTTTATCAGATAAGGTCAGTCAGATACCCTCAGGGTTTATCCTGTAACCCTGTACAGCACTTTGTAGATCCTTTGTCAGTGTCAGCCTTGTGGATGAGTCACGGCCATTGCTTGACCAATTTGCACTCTGTGGAAGCCTGAGAGAAAGTTTTCTCTCCGTGTGACTCTTAGGCACACTATACATCATCAATCACATTCCTCTGTGGCCCCATAATCTCCTTGATCAGAAACTTTGGGGCACTACTGAGTCACATGATGTTACAGTACAAATTCTCCTATGTCCTGAGTCTTCACTGACCTTGAAAGGCTAGGGCCAAAATATTGGCTGACCTTGCAGCCTTTCTTTTTCTCCAATTTCTTTTTTTTTTTTTTTTTTTGTCTTTTTGAGACAGGGTCTCACTATGCAGTTCAGGCTGGCCTTAAGGTCACTTTGTAGCTCAGGCTGGTCTTGAACTCACAACAATCCTCCTGCCTCAGCCTCCCGAGTGCTGGGATTACAGGCATGCGCCACCATGCCCGGCTTTTTTCTCCAATTTCTGATCTGCAAACTTAGGTTGTTAACCCTCCAGAAAAGAAGCTTATTATTACCCTACAAAATATGCAGTTCAATTTACCCACTCTATTACTCTAAATATCAGACATCTTAGGCATTACATGGAACATATATTTTCCATCAAGTATTGAGATACTAAACTCTAAGTCAGTACAGAATATGAAGAAGAAAAAATTTTAAAAAAGGAATGAACACTTACATATATTTACATAGGTATTTAGAAATCCATGCATATATAGCATAGTAGCATTGTAGCAGGACTGTCTTGTGACTTTTTTATCTTATTTTTCATTTACTACCCTTTAAAAAAATGACAGTATAGTAATAGCTGGTATGTTATGACAAGAAGTACATATTTAGAAGACCATAATAGCAGGCATTTGGAGTGTGACACTTCCATTACACATTGTTAAATTCAGTGCAGTTGCTTGGTTCACAGGTATCAGCATATATAGTTAGTCGAGGTGAGAATCCTACCACTTAACTGCTAGTTTCAAAAATCTCCTGATGTTTCTCAGGATCATGGTCTTACCCATCTAGTTTGTATAAGTGAATGGTCTTGCCTCTGTCATGTTTCTCAGCATTTCTCCTTGCCCTCTCTTCATTGTCCAATCCTCAAGTTCTCGCTTTCCTTTTAATTGTGTTATACATTTTTATTTGCAGTTCTTCTTTTGAGTTATACTAGGGAGACTATATGATATTTGCACATATGGGTCTTGTTTATTTTGCTTATAAGTATGTCTTCAAATGGTATCCACTTAAATATGAAGGCTTTAAGTTTATCATTCTTTACAACTGAGTAATGCTTCATTGTATAAAAATACCACATCTTTTTCAACCATTCCTCATGTGACAGGCATCTTGGTTGTTTCCAAGATTTTGCTATCAGAAATTGTGCTGCTATAAACATAGGTACACGTATATCCCTATGATAAGATGTTTTCACTTCCTCTGGGAAAATTCCCAGTAGGGGTATAGCTGGCTTGAATGGGATTTCCAGTCCTAGTTTCTTAAGGAGTCTCCACACTGATTTCCACAATGGTTGCACCAGTCTACCACCAGCAGTGGAGAAGGTTCCCTTTTCCTCATAACCTCTCCAACATTTGTTGTTGATTTGTTTATGATAGCCATTCTTTCTGGGGTGAGATGGTATCTCAGTGCTGTTTTAATTTGCATTTCATGGATGACTAGTGATGTGGAGCATTTTTTCCTATATTTATTCACTTGTTTAATTTCGTCCTCCGAGAAGTGTGTGTTCATCTCAGATGCCCATTTCTGATTGGGTCCTTAAATTTAGAGGTCCTGATAGTTTTTAATTCTTTATAAATTCTAGAGAGCAAACCCTTGTCTGAGTTCTTCTGAGTTAGGATTTTTTCAAAATTTGTGGGTTGTCTTTTCACTTCGATGGTAATTTCTTTTGACATGCAAAAACTTCTCAAAAACAAGCGGTCCCAGTTGTTAATTCTTTCAAGAGTTTCCCGTGTGGATACATGTTTGTTCATGAACTCTTTGCCTACCCCTATGTCTTCAAGAGTTTCTCCCACTTTCTCTTCCAGAAGATTGAGTGTCTCTGTTTTTATGTTAAGATCTTTGATTAATTTTGACTTGAGCTTAGTGCATGGTGATAGACCTGGGTCAAGTTTTAGTTTTCGCCATGTGGAGAGCCAATTTTTCCAGCATCATTTGTTAAAGAGGCTGTCTTTCTTCCAGTAAGCGTGTTTGGCCCCTTTGTCAAAGATCAAGTGGTTGATTGTGTTCATAGAGGCCTCTGCATCTTCTAGTCTATTCCATTGATCCTCAGGTCTATTTTGTTGCCAATACCATGCTGATTTTATCACAGTAGCTTTGTAGTATAATTTCAAGTCAGGAATTGTAATGCCTCCTGAGTTGTGTTTGTTGGCCAGGATTGCCTTTGCTATTCTAGGTCTTTTCTGGTTCCAAATAAATTGTAAGAATGATTTCTCTAGTTCTAGGAGGTATTTTGTTGGTAGTTTGATAGGGATTGCATTGAATCTGTACAACTGTTTTGGGAGTATGGCCATCTTCACAATGTTGGATCTTCCTATCCAGGAGCAGGGTATATCTTTCTATTTTCTGAAATTCTCTATGATCTCTTTTTTCAGAGTACTATAATTTTCCATGAAAAGATCTTTAACTTCTTTAGTTAGATGAATTCCAAGATATTTCATTTTCTGCTGTGCTATTGTAAAAGGTATTGTTTCCATAGTTTCCCTCTCAGTGTGTTTGTTGTCTGTGTGGAGTAATGCTATTGATTTTTGAGTATTGACTTTATATCCTGCTATGCTGCTGAATTTGTGTATCAATTCTAGTAACTTCTTGGTGAAGGTTTTTGGGTCTTCCAAGTAAAGTATCATGTCATCTGCAAATAGTGATAATTTTTTTTTTTTGTCTTTTTGAGACAGGGTCTCACTATGCAGTTCAGGCTGGCCTTAAGCTCACTTTGTAGCTCAGGCTGGTCTTGAACTCACAACAATCCTCCTGCCTCAGCCTCCCCAGTGCTGGGATTACAGGCATGCACCACTACACCTGGCTAATAGTGATAATTTAACTTCTTCTTTACATATTCTTATTCCTTTTATTTCTCCCTCTTGTCTTTTTTTTTTTTTTTTTTTCAGGACTGGGGTTTGAACTCAGGCCCTTGCTCTTGCCAGGGAAGCATTTATTCCACTGAAAGCATTTCTTCTTCTTTTTTTTTTTTTTTTTGGCGGAACCGGGGATTGAACTCAAACCCTTGTGCTTGCCAGGGAAATGATTATTCCACTGAGCCATCTCCCCGGCCCTTCTCCCTCTTGTCTTATGGTTGTAGCTAATGATTCCAAAACTATATTGAATATGAGGGGGTGCTTTGTTCTTTTTGAAACAGGGTCTTACTCTACAGTTCAGGCTGAACTGAAAATATGTAGCGCAGGCTGACCTCAAACTTGTGGCAACTCTTCTGCCTCAGCCTCCTGAGTGCTGGGATTAGAGATGAGCACCAACACACCTGGCCTCTTTCCTTTTCTTTCTTTCTTCCCTTCTTTCTTTCTTCTTGATACCAGGAATCAAACTCAAGACTTTGTGCTTGCCAGACAGGCACTTGTGCCACTGAGCTATATCCCCAGCCCACACTGTTCTGAGTGGTTCCATATACAGTGCTCAGGAAGGTGCTGTCACTGAGATCCATTTTCTACCACGTAATAATTCTTCTCTGCTCCCAGGCAAGATTTTTGTGTCCCTTCATTGTACAGTACATGCAGACAGCAGGTCTACCTGG
The DNA here is from genome assembly GCA_004027165.1 of Ctenomys sociabilis. NCBI lineage: Eukaryota > Metazoa > Chordata > Mammalia > Rodentia > Ctenomyidae > Ctenomys > Ctenomys sociabilis. The sequence continues at coordinate 3,309 of PVKA01027945.1, read as the reverse complement.
GGCCCAGGGGCTGTAACATGGACTGTTACAGGCAGAGCATGTGGTGTCAGTGGCCACCTCCTCTCTGGCTTCCTCTCCTTTCCTCTGGATGCCTTGCTCAACCGATCAATGGAGACATCCTAATCCTTCACAGTAGTGGCCCCGGTATTCCCATGTCTCTTGCCAGGGTTTCTTCTCCTCGGCTCTCCCATGTCCCTGTTCTAGGATTTCGATAGATGAAAGCCTTTTATTACAGAAGTTAATGATGCTTGGAGGAACGGAGGAAACCAACACGAGGCAATTAGGGCCCCAGTACTAACACAACCAGAGAGCTGGAGAAAGGGAGACAGAGGTTAATCAGCTGCAAAAAGCAAGCAACACCTGTGGCTTCTCCAACTGTGACAAGGCAAAAAGCAGATAAGCCAGCAGCCCTGTGCATCTTACTGTCCACAGAGCACATCAACAGTTTTATAGAAGTCAAGCTCTTCAATCTGCTGAGCTATCTGGCCGGCCCTTGAGTTGACATATGTTACCCAGGCTAGCCTGGACCTCCTGGGCTCAAATAATGCTTTCCATCTCAGGCTTGTAGAGACATGTTGGCCATGCCTGGGTTCAAGTCACATTTTGCTACAAGCTCTTCTGTTATGCAACAGACTTTTTTATTCACAAACATGCATCCCATGTTTGGTTCCCTGGCCTGTCCTAGAGGCTTGGGCCTAGGATATGTGGCAGAAAACTGGACTCAGGCCCTCCCTTACACTACTCTTAAATCCAAGGAAGGATGGTTGTGGTTGTGGACTGATCCATGGCACCCCTCACCTCAGCTCCTGGGGCTTCCTCCAGCCACACTTCTCCCATAAAATGATGTATCAGAGCAATCCCAGAGGCCCGGCATGCTTCCTAGGACTAGGGCTCCTTGGATTCTTGTTACTTTTTTTTTTTTTTTTTTTTTGTGGAACCGGGGATTGAACTCAGACCCTTGTGCTTGCCAAGCAAGCCCTCATTCTACTGAGCTATCTCCCCAGCCCAGCCTCTTGTTACTTATCAACAGTGAGATAAGTATGGAAAGGAAAAACAAGCACTTAGAAGCTTGTAGCAAAATGTCTCTACAAGCCTGAGATGGAAAGCATTATTTGAGCCCAGGAGGTCCAGGCTAGCCTGGGTAACATATGTCAACTCAAGAGCCGGCAAGATAGCTCAGCACATTGAAGCACCTGCTTAGCAGAGCGCAGTGCCGCACCGGCCCCACCCCCGGGGTACACTGAGATGGTGATTGAAACTGGGCGTGGGGCGTGTGCCTGTAATCCCAGCACCTGGGAGGCTGAAACCAGGAGGATCCCTACGAGTCCAATCTGCATAGGCCCTGTAAACCCTGTCCTAAATACAATTAAAAAAAAAAAAAAAAAAAGTAGAACTAAACAAAACAGAAAGGCAACTCTGCCTCAAAAAAAAAAATTTTTTTTTCACTGCAACATGCAAGATCCTGATCATTTTCCAGGAATTCACTTTTAATTGTATCTTACAAATGGCAGTGAGATAGCTCAGTGGGCTAAAGCACCTATTTAAACAAGCTCAGGCAAGTGCAGGGACCAAGGTTTGATCCCCTGCACCACATGCCACGCCAGGCAGGCCCCCAGGGCAGACTGCCCTGCCAGAGTCTGGGTGTAGTGACCTATGCCTGTAACCCCAGTAACTCCAGAGCTGGGAAGCTGAAAGCAGGAGGATCACTAGGAGTCTGAAGTGCATGGTAAGACCCTGTAACAACCAAAGACATTTTTTGAAAAACTGTGCCTGTCACGGATAGGATTTTTAAATTTCTATTTATTTGTTTGTTTGTTTATTTGATACAAGGTCTAGGCTACACCGTTCAGAGTTCAGACTCGCAGTGATCCTCCTATCTCAGCCTACCCGCGCTGGGATTATCGTATGGTATGGAGAATCCAACCTGTGGTCTTGCGCCTGTCAGGCAGGCACTTAGAATGCCGAGCTACCTCCTCAGCCCCAAAGATTGGATTTTCTTTTCTTCTGGTAGTGCTGCTAGAGATCAAATCTGGGGCCTCACACATATTACGCAAGAGCCCTACCCCACACTGGGAACTTTAAAAAGCTGGTCATTCTCTGGAAGTACTGTTTCTCTATATGTTAAAATGTTCCGCTGAAATCACCCAAGTTCCCTTTCAGGGTCTGCCTGGGAACGGGGAGCCCACTCCACACCTGAGCGGGAAAGAGGGACGAGAACTCACGGTCCAGCAGATTTATCGCTGAACCCAAGAGGGCCTCTCTCTCTGTGCCAGAAGAACAGAAAAGGTGCCTTACAGGCTAGGAGGTTTGCCTAGCAGACTCTAGGTTTTCGAGGGGCTGGGCCAGAGAAATAGTGGGCTTTTGTCTTCCGTGTCCTCTGCGATCGAAACAAAATGAAACCTAGGCTTCTCTACAACGGCAGTGCACTCATCTGAACAGATGGTGCCGCTGTCCTGGCTCTCTCAGCAACCCTGATCCCCAACAGTTATTTGAGGGATGTAATCAGAGCCTGGGCTGGTAAGTCGGGGTGTCTGCCAGCGGGTGTGCAGGGGCTCAACAGGGTAGAGCTGGGGGATGGGAAGGGACGGCAGGCTGAGGCCTGAGAAGCTGGAAGCCAAAGACGGCTGGTTCTGAGTTCAGGCTTGGCCTTCCCAGCAGATGCGAGACCTCGTGTCAAAGTTGGAGGAGAGAGCACACCTCACCAGCCTGTTACTCTGACCTCCAGACCCCTCCACTCCTCCACAAAGCCATGTGGGCCCCATGAACCTTCTGGCTGGGCCTTGCCTCTAAGGTATGTCTGGACAGACAGCCCCGGGGCCTGTCAAGTAGCTCGCATTTGCACATGAGGTTTTTCAGGGAGGAGATGTGCTAAACTGGCCACTTGGAACTTGGAACCCTCTTGCCTCAGCCTCCCAGATAAGCATTTTATTGCATAGCTTCCATTGGCTTTTCAAATGAGAACCTTGGCCAAAGCATTTGATAACCACTGACTAAGATGTTGCAGGAAATCTAACAGGGCAGCTGGCTAGCTCTATTAGCTTGTTCCAAAGACAGGGTTGCAGGCCACCTCTTTCATGCGTGTGCAGGTGCAAGGATGGATCGGGAGAAACCTCTGTGCCACTGTAGAGGAGGCCACCGGGCTTTTCCACTTTGTCATCTATCTCCATAGACCAGACATTCCATGTTTCTAGACCTCTGCCCTTCTCTTCCGGTGGAGAACCAGCCCCCAGGCCGAGTTCCACAGTCTCCCTCCCCCGCAAAGCTCACATGTTCAGTGGTGCCAGTGCTGGGCGGCCACCCCCCCCACCA
>PVKA01027944.1:0-29959 GCA_004027165.1 Ctenomys sociabilis | reverse complement strand
ACAACACTGAGATATCATCTCACTCCAGAAAGAATGGCTATCATAAGGAAATCAACCAACAACAAATGTTGGAGAGGTTGTGGGGAAAAGGGAACACTTCTCCACTGCTGGTGGGAATGTAGACTGGTACAGCCATTGTGGAGGTCAGTGTGGAGACTCCTCAAAAGAGTAGGACTAGAAATCCCATTCAAGCCGGCTACCCCCCTACTGGGAATTTTCCCAAAGGATCTGGATACATTGTATCATAGAGATATATGTGTACCTATGTTTATAGCAGCACAATGTGTGATATCAAAATCTTGGAAACAACCAAGATGTCCATCACATGAGGAATGGCTGAAAAAGACGTGGTATTTCTATATAATGGAGTATTACTCAGCTATTAAGAATGATAAGTTTGAAGCATTTATACTGAAGTGGATGCCACTTGAACATATACTCATAAGTGAAATAAACCAGACACACATATGTAAATATCATATAGTCTCCCTAGTATAAGAAGCGAAAAGCAGAAATACAAAAGGTAATGTACAACAAGTAAAATCAATTGAGTCAGATAAGGCAAAGTGAATGGCATATGCTGCAGGATACTAATCAGCTTTTCTTCTGGATGGTTAACAACCTAAGATCACAAGTCAGAGTTGGAGAAATAGAAGAGCCACAAGGCCAGCCAACATTTTGGCCCTAGCCTTTAAAGGTCTCAGGACATAGGAGCAGCTGTACTGCAACATCATGAAACTCAGGTGAGCTCAAAATTTTCTGAACAAGGAGATTATAGAGCCACAGAGGAAAGAGACTGAAGTTCTAAAGTGTGCCTGGGGAGAGTCACATGAAGAGAAAACTTTCTCTCAAGCTCTCACAGAGAGCGAACTGGTCAAGCATTGGCCGTGACTCATCCACATGGATGACACAAAGGAATTATAGAATAATGTACAGGACTACAAGATAAACCCTGAGAGGACTTCACTGACCACATAGGAAATATAAAGTGCTTGTGTTGGTATATAAGTCTTGATCTACCTAGGTCTTAACCATCCAGCAGAAAAGTATAAAAATGAAGTATACATTGTGAGACCATAATATTAAGCTGAGCTGTAAATGACTATGGTTGACAATTTCTTTGAATAACTCACTATGGTTGTAGAATGCTGGACTGTGTTGGATTGTGGTGTCGAGTTCAAGCACCTAAGTTAGTTGAATGTCAATGGAGTGCCCACTTTTGACAGGTGTAGACAAAGGAAGGTGTGTAGAAAGAAAAAATCATGACGTGTGTGTATAGACAGTACAGTTGGGATAGATAACGCTGTGCTTCTACATAATTCTATGAGAGGCAAGATCTGCACTAATGGTGGTTGGACAGGATATTATTTCGGCTTTCTAGTACTACGGTCATCCACTAGGAAAATAATTATTGAATTTTTGATATAATTCAGGTACAAAAAATAAGATAAGTAGGCAGCTACACTCTTAATTCACTGATAAGTGATATCTGCTAAAATAATATCTGTAAATATAGTATCATGTATGCACCTTGTACAATACCAAAACATTATGAAAACAGTTTGCAATGTATTAATTTATTGAATCTGTATTGTTAAAGTGTCTTGAAACTGTCTGAGTGACATTTGTACTTCAATAAAATGAAAAAAAAGACAAAAAAACCAAAAAGAAATAAAGATAGTTCCTTTATCTAAAAAAAAAAAAAAAGAAAAGAAAAGAAAAATTAATACTGTCAGAAGTCAGCAGGATATGTTTGAAGTATTTTAAAATAATTTTACTGTTAATTAATGCTTGCTCTTACACTTTTTATAAAACAAAGTAATTCCAAAAGTTTTAATTCCTTCCAAGGCAGTGTATTATGTCCTAGAGATTTATCTCTGGCCCTGGTATTCCTAAACTTTTCTTTATGCATAAAAGTCTTTCAGCATCAGGAATTTTTAACAGCCCAAGTCTTTAGGGACAGCAAAAAGTAGAACACTCAGGCTGAGTCTAAAGAGGCAATAATCTACTTAAAAAGTACCCCAGAGGATTGAGACAAATACAAAATGCTTAAGCCTTACCATAGAGATTTTCAAAATAAATAAAATCACAGTAAAATGACCCAGATACCTGCTCTGTCCAAGGACTTCTTTAGTGTATGTCTTTATGCCTAGTTAAGGTAGGAGAATGTGCTGACAGATGATTAGACAGCAAGCGAAGAGGGGTGGGTGTCTTGCCTGCCTGTGGAACTATCTAGCTGCAGGCCTATGGGAAGCGCTCATCATTCCTGAGCCTTTGCTTCTTAATTTAAGAAATAGCAGCCATAAAACTCACCCTAACTAGCAATTTGGAAATGAGAAAACATATGTGCTCTAACATCTTCATGATTAAGTAGCAGGGACTGCCAACCACTACTTGTATAAGTCAGTGTGTCAGGTCAGCTTTGGATCTGGAACTGTTTGCATCTCCACTGAACTATATAATGGTCCTTATTATCTGCTCACACAAAATGACTAATCTGAAGCCAATCCAGTTGTCCTAAGCCTTTCTGCTACCAGAAGCTTTTCATGGGTTGGAGGCCATTTGGACAGGTTTGGGCCAAAGATACACAAGGAGAGATACTCAGAAATGAGAGTAAAAAAGCAACTCCCTCCCCACACTGTACCTCAGTAGTAGACACTTTGTTTTAATGCCATAGGGTAGAGCAGAGATGAAACTGCATGCAGAGTAGACCTATGCACCTGAGACAAAATCGACCCATTGTGTTATCTGCCTCCATATGATCTGATACAAAGCTGGAGCCCAGTACCTAGCAAACTGGCTGAGGGGCTCCTCTCAGAGCTCACTTCCTGGCTCTACCACTGACCACTTACATGATTATGGGCAGGTCAGTTAATCCCCTCTCCATCTCAATTTCTCATCTGTCACATGGCATCTATAACCCCTAAGGGTTGTTATGAGCACTGAGTAGGTAAATAATTTTAAAGCTCCTGGTTTCTATGACAAAATAGGTACCATATAGGACATTCTGTTAATAAATCACTTTGAAATTTATTTTTCACTTTCTAAAAATAGTCTGGGTTGGGTTTGTATTATTTGGTCCAGGGGCCAACCAAATAGACTATTTTTATTAGTTCTTGAGTCAGCTGTTTTTAATTGTATTGTCAAAAATCAGTGATTTATAAAAGACAATTAACAAAGAGAGAGAAAGGAGAAAAGTTAGGTAATAAGGTAGAGATAAAACATACATGTATATATATAAGATGCATAAGGAAAGTGTCCTAAGAATTTCCATTAGGTTTTTGAAAATAGCAATTAATGGGTGGAAGTCTCACCATGATTAACTCTCTATACTGATAGAAGTAAGTAACTACATTGAGGAGAGCAATGTGTAATTCTAAAAGCATGGTTGAAATACTTGTCATTTTGGTCTTCTAAATGTGTACTGTTTCTAACATTATATCAATTAGTAATATACTCTCTTTCAAGTAAATTGTTTTAAAAGGCAGTGAAAATGAGAGAACAAAAAATTAAGATTTCTTTTTTTATTATTCATTTATTTGTTTGTATTTTTCTTAAGGAATGCTCTACAGGGTATTCAGGGTATCACTATTAGATCAGACTCATAGTGATCCACCTGTTCACACCCTCCCAAAAGCTGGGATTACAGGTGTGCACCACCATGCCCAGTCTCAATTGCCATCTCTGTGTGCCCCGGGGGTGAGGCTGGCACAGCAGACCTGGAAATTGAACCCCCGGCCCCAGCAGCACTTAAATCTCCTGAGCTATTTGGCCAGCCACTTAAATTTAAGGTATCTTAAAAACATGTGGTAATATTCAGTCGTATCTCCCATCTTGCATAACTATTCCTGTTAATCTGAACAACAGATTTGATGACAAAATAGATAATATATCAATCACTGTTAATCAGCTAATCTAGTTTTAAAAATCTGTAACTTATGTGTTATATGTTACCCTGTGTCTGCCTTTGCTTTTGTTTTTCTTGCCCTTGTTTTTATGCTTCAAAATAAAGGAAAATTGTTCTTTTTATTTTAAAAACACAATTTTAGTAATGTTACTTAAATATATCTGTAATATACATATGTATGCACGGGTGTATATGTGTCTGTACATGTGTGTGTGTTTACATATGTGTGTGTTTGGTGGTCATGAATTTTTTAACTTGTTCTTCATTGTGGAAGGATTTTATTTCTCCATTAATTTTAAAAGAGAGTTTTGCAGGGTACATCAATCTGGGTTGGAAGTCATTTTCTTTTACGACTTGAAATGCTTCAAGTTTTTGTTGACTTGATGATTTGTGTTGAGAAATCTGCTGTGATTCTGATGGGCTTTCCTTTAAATGTGATGTTTCTTATCTCTAACAGTGTTTAGCATGTTGTTTTTGTGCTGCATTTCTGGAATCTTGATTGTTATATGTGTGGGTATAGATTTATTTTGCTTGAGGCTATGTGGAGTTTTATATGTCTCACTATCTATCTGTCATATTCTTTCCCCATGCTTGGGAAGTTTTCTGCTATCACTTCTGCAATTAGCTTCTCAGGATCCTTTGTATTGACTCCTTCTTCATTGACACCTATTAGTTTTTTATTGTTTATCTTTGCATCATCTTGTAGCTGTTGAATTATTATTTCCTGGTTCCTTCTTGCCTTTAAGAGATCTTTCCTGTCCTAGACACTAGCTGCAACAATGTCTTTAAGGTCTGAAAGGGTTATCTTCAGTTTCATTCACATGGTCTTGCCAGATTTTAATATAATTTGTAATTTCCTGGATATCTCTTTGAATCTAGTTCATGCATTCTATTTCTTTCCTATATTGTTTATTCAAGGTTTCCATCATTTTTCTATGTGCCTCAATTTTTTTATCACTGTCTTATCTAGATATGCTCAGCAGTTCTTTCACTGTAGTTGTCATATCTTTTTTTTACCTGAGAGATTATTTCTGATCTAATTTCCTACATACCCATATGGCATTGTCTCTTTACTTCAGTTGCAATCATTTTAGAGATTTCTTGTGTGTGACTTCCAATTTTTCCTATGCTGATGTCTCCTGGATTTGTTCTGGGTGTGCTGGTGGCTTGAGATTGCATTTTTCTTTTTCATGTCATTTTCTACTTCAGAAAGAACTCTTTACTTTGATTTCTGTAATAATTCTTGTGAAATTTTGATAGTAGGTAGCTATATCAGTACTATCAAAACCACTCTAGGAAGAGTCTGCTCTTCAGGTATATCTTCTCTGTGTTAGAGATTATTGCTTCTGTTTGGCGCTGTTCTCCAACTCTTGTGTAGGGCTTTGGTGAGGTTATTACCCCAGTGCTTCCCAATATTATTACCGAAGGGAGAATAAGTGGTTAAGATAGATATAATATCTATCATTGACATAATAGTACAATTAATGCTAATCATAATATCAAGCAAAATTTAGAAGTTGACAAACTTTGGTAACTAATGGTTTTGTACTTTAGACCATAGGATCAAAGACTCTATATAGTTATATAACAAAACATTTCATGGATTGGGAGTTTATATCCAAAATGTTTCTGCTTATTAGAGTAGATTTACTCAAAATTGGCAAAGCCAATTGTCAGGTTCCAGGTGTTTCCCTTCATATGGCATGATGGGCCTGGCATATGGATTCTTCTGGCCACCTAGTCACACAAGGTTCTGAGCACCTTCATGTCAGTACTCCTGGAGAGTGGGCCAGATACCTGGATTCCTCTGGGTGAGCTAGTTTCCCAGAGTCTGTGTCTGTGTGTTTACATACCCACAAATAAAAATCAAAAAGGAACAGTGGACAATTCAATATTGTGTCAATACTGCCACCATTTTTAGAAACTTTGCCATAAGTAGCTAAGTGGTCAGGAATAGAAACTTTGTTTGTCTGGGTTGCAGTTTCTTACCGTGGCTGGCATTATACCCAGGAATATACAGGAAACAGAACTGTTCTAGGTTGTTCTAGGGGAATGTGTTGCACACACATAGGCCATAGGCTACAGATAGCTCTAGGCTTCTGTGCTAAGCCCACTAGGAACCTAATATTGGGAAAAGTCTGCATCTTCTTTTGCTGTTCTGCTATGGGAAAGGCAATGTCTCTCAACTTACCCTTAGTCTCAGAGATGAGCCCAATGAGCCCTCACCCACTGCCTCCCTTCCCCCGGCCTATGGTTAGACTCTAGACTGGACAGGACATTGCAATTTACCTAACAGAATATGGGTAGTAGTGAGGTAAGCCACTTCCAGGCTTCCTCTACAGAATCCAGTCACATTTAATATTTCATTCTTGCTCTCCATTCGTCCTCTGAGTGGAGGAGGTTCTGAGGACCTAGAAAGGCTAAATGAACAATAGAAGGCTAATTGTCCAGCATTAGAGACAATGAAGAGTAAACTTTGTCCTAAATTCCTAAAGAATACAGGATTTAGTCATTAAAACATTTCATGGTCCCTTAAATAATAAATGCAATGAAAAGAAAAATGCTTTCTTTTAATAAGTCACCACTGTGCTAAGAAACTTAAGGCCCCCTCATCTTGCCCTTAGGAAGGATTCTGAGTAGTGAGATGAATTACTGCATTTGTTTGCTTGTTTGCATGTGACACACAAGAATTTAAGTGAAGACTACTATATTCCTCTGACAAGGCCAAATCTCAGCACCACGGGCACGCTGATGTTTCATTCACTGTCAATGAGGTCCACAGAACTTGCTTCTTTTGCTTTGAACAGTAAATGCCAGTGCATTCAACCAGTAGTGATAAAGAGAAAGGTTTACCAGTCTACTTTTCAATATGACTTTTCTAGTAGAAGGTGCTGTAACTGTCAGGACAACTTTCAGAACATCCTAAAAAGTACTTGTGGGCTTCTAAAGTGAGCTCAGTGTTCTGCCAGTGAATCACATGTTCTCTTGCAAGGGGACTGGAATGTCCTGTGACTCTAATCATTTACCTCTCCCATAGCTACCTGCTCCTAATCCATTAAAAAGATGGCATGACATATAACTGGAACGGAATTAAGCAAAGAAGCCGCTGCAAAGCAGGTGGACATTCTGGAATATACTGGAACTATATATACTCTACTGTGCTTCCCTCCACTGGTCTCAAACTGGATAGAGAGTAGGCCACAAATGTTCTGCCCATTGTCCTAGCTCACACGCTCCCTCTTGCTTTCCTGAATTTTGTCCCAGACTCACGTTTAAAAGTATACCAATGCTGACATCAGCTACATTTCTATTACTCTTCAGGTACAGGTGCTTAGTTAGCTTCATGATATGCTAAGCACCATGCCAAGGAATTCAGGCACAGGTGTGATTAAACATCTTAGTCCTTCCATCACCCATTTATGTATTAATAGAATTACAATAATTTTTTAAAAAAGAAATCTTAGTCCAAACTGGCAGACTAGTTAAGACATGTACATTTAAAAACCACCCTGGGAACTTGCTAAGTGTTTTCCCATGGGATCTAACATAGCAGAAGACCATAAGGAGCAAAAAGGAAGAGCTTTGAAATCCATCCCAGCTTCAACTATCTCTTTATCGATTTCCCTTTAGGGAGGAAAGGTGGTCGATGGCGGTCCAGTGCATGAATGACCTCTGTGACTCTTACATACAAACCCATTTGGCAGGCATTAACAGGCCTCCTGCCACACTCCAGTACTCTCTAGTCCTACTCTGGAGCTAACTGAAAATACTACTCTTCTCTCATTCTTTTTTGTTACCCATACATAACATTTCTTCTACACTAAAGATTTATAAGCTTTTGACTTTAAAAGGTATCCTAAGTGTCTACACAATACTCCTCTCCTTATTTAGGGAAAATACACTGTAGCTCTAAATACCAGTCTTTTATTTACTTATAACTTCTTTTTCACTGCTTCACCCAAAACAAAATTTGAGATAGTTACAGATTAAAAAAAAAAAATTAAAACCATTTTAACCAAAAGAAGAACACACTGTAATAGGAATAAGCTATTAAAATAGGAGCTTACATCAGTTAAATAATTCACTAAGCACAAATATTTTCAATGTCCTTCTCCAAGACAGACTCCCAGAATGGAATAAGAGAGGCATACAGCATGTCCTAGTTCTCATGAAATATATGTTAGCACACCAGAGAAGAGAGAATCATAGAAAAGCTTCAACGATGGACAACGAAAATATGCAATACCTAAATAATTTCTGACAGCTGCAGACCCTGCAAAGACAGGCTGAGCTATGAGAAGTGGTGTAGGCTAATGATGACCTCCTCCAATGTGTGTCCCTCTGAAACCTGAAATAATGATTTGACTTAAAAGTAGTGTCTCTGCAGATATAATGGTTAAGAAAACATCAATTCATGCTCTTTAATTCGCTGTAGAATATTGAAGAAGCAGGTCTGGTGAGCGCACAGAAACCCTGAGGAAGATGTGTGGGTGAAGACAGAAACTGAAATTACGATGATGCAGCCAGGGATTGACACCCACCATGAGGAGGTGGGAGAGACCAGAAAGGAGCCTTCCCTAGAGCCACAGCAGGAGACCAGCCCTGCTAATGTCTTACTCTAAGATTTCTTTTTCTGTATTTTAGAGAAGGGTCTATAGGGTGTTCAGGGTCTCACTACTAGATCAGACTGTAGTGATTCTCCTATTTACAGCCTCCCAAAAGCTGGGATTTCAGGTGCATGCCACCACACCCAGTCTCAATTGCCTTCTCAGCAAGCCCTAGGAGTGGGACCTGGGATTGAACCAGACCACTTGTAGATGCTTTAATTAATTGAGTATTTTGCTGGCCCTTGCTCTGAGATTTCTATCCCATGAAAGCAGATATGATGAAGTTTCTGTTTCTGGGCCTCATAATTGCCCTATTAAACAGAACACAAAGTAGAGTAGCTAGAAAAGAAGTTACTTAATATAATGGACTGATGGACAGGTCACCTTTTGCAAGAAATTATGTGTAAAAAGAAATCTACAAGGCAAGACAAAAGTGAGACATGCATTTCCTTGCTGCTAAAATCAAGTAAACACATTTCCATTTGAGGAAACAAACATTTTAGCAGTCACTTTACAAGTGAACTTTAAAGCTGCTTTTAGATTATTGAATCTGTATAACAAGAGTCACTCCTGCTTTTTCTTCCCAAAGGCTAATTTTTAAAAAGCAAAGCTACCTTGGTCTTTTGAATGCCGCCCTTTTTTCCTGACCCTTGGAATGTGTTTAAATGCTGCAGGATTTGAGAAAGGAGACTGGGGCTGGCAGTGGGGGTGTCCCTGTCCCTGACTTGTATCCTACTTGGGGCCCAGTTCTACAGGAAGGAAATAGGCTGTGCTATGTGCACAGTTTACTTTGTAGGTCACATATGTTAGGCACAGGGGCTAGGGTTTGATCCCCGGCCCTGATGTGCTGGCCCAGCCCCTGGGGCACGCTGAGACAGTGATTGAGACTGGCCGTGGTGGTGCGCACCTGTAATCTCAGCACTCAGGAGGCTGTAAACAGAAGAATCACTATGAGTCCTATCTAGTAGTGAGACCCTGAACACCTTGCAGACCCTTCCCTAAAATACAGGAAAAAAAATCATATATGTCATCTGTCATTTTTAAAAGATAAATTATTCAACATAGAAAATACTATGTGACATAAATTGTAAGAGACAATGATGAGATAACATCTTGCTTTTGGAGAGAAATTTCAGCATTCAGTTATAAGCCCATAATCAGAGAGAAAAAGAAGAGTCTAGGGCAAGGAAAGCAAGATGGCTTCTGAGGTCAGACCCCCCCACAAAGAGCAAGGTGGGATACTCCCAGGAAGGCCAAATTATGATGGCTCTCATTGCACTGCTTAATATCACGCATACTAAAATGCCAGTAAAAAGTGTGACATGAACTTTTCAGGGTGTGCAGCATTAAGTCAGAGTGAAGTCAGCTAGGCTGGTTCTATCTGTGTGCTTCAAAGCTCTATGGCTTAAGCACGGTAGAAATTTTGAATGAAAATTCCACCACATTCTGCTAGGCCAAGTCATGGGTCTAGGCCATGCTTCAGAAGAATAGCTCCTTCTACCTTTTCCATATAAAGACCTTCTGAGTACAAGTTTATTCTTTAAAGAGCACTACTGTTCTGTGGCTTCTTCTTAAATAACAAATGACTTGCATGATGTACACCAGAAGAAGTACCAATGAAGTCATGAAGACTTGAGATTTTGACCCGCAGTGAAACCTCCAGACAGCTTATCATTTTATTTTGCAGAGAAGGCTATTTGAAAGAAGATTTTAAAACACATTAATATACGTCTTAATGAAATCCAAGAGATGCATAGTTAGCTGCTTAGAGACTCCAAATAAGCTGTTTACCTTGGCAGAATCACTGTGGACCACCCCTAGCATCTGCCTTTGAAGCCTTACAATCTGGTTCTATAAGCACAGCTTCATGAATTCTATAATGTGACTCACATTGATGTAGGGTGAAAGAGGATGATTTAAAAGCCATAGACCAAACAATCAGTTAACACAATGAGAATCATTAATGTCACATAACCAGGCACTCTCAAACAGATATGACTAAAGCATTTGTTGTCTAAAGACAAATGTAAGTAAAATGACAAGACCGAGGATCTCTTGTATTATGGAAACAAGAAAACCAATGGTTAAGCATGTTCACATTTTGTGGTCAGTGTCTACTTTCCAATTCAAGTCTGTTAGTAAGCAAGAACTTAGCTCAATTGTCAGCCAGGCATGCATAAAAGTACCCAGTCCATTCCCCACTGTTGACTAAGAAGACAAAAGACAGTGAGTGAAACAGTATAGATTTGGTCATCTTGGATTCCTCAGAATGACCCCACAGGCTGGAGCTCTTCAGATGTAACTGGCTTTGACAAGGTGTTACTAAAGTGACCACCCCATCTCAACCAAGCAAGAGCAAACAGATGTAGGGAAAATCTTAAGGTCATTAACGTATCTTGGCTCTTGATAATGGAGCCTGGACCTGAGGCTGCAGAGCCAACCAATCATATTTACATATTTAAGCATTCCAGTAGCCCTTCTTGCTATTTTAAATTTTAAATCCTTCCTGCTGGTGCACATTGCTAGCAGACAGCCTTCCCTACATGGTTGCTGCATCTTATTTAAGAGAACACTCTCTTATAATTGATTAGACTTGTTATTTTGCATAATCAATTTCTGCCGAGTCACAATTGGTATTATGATCATTCAGAGCCTGTGAACACCAGGTCTCCAAATATTGACTGAGTACACTCTCACTTTCTGAACATCTTATTTTCTAGGGTAATTCATCTCTCTCCTGATCACAGTCTTTTGCCACCCTGTACAATATGATTAGGTTTCTACATGACGAATTACGTGTCTGTCTTGTCTCTTTGAGAATATATTCACATTTATATGGAGTTCTGTGGGCCAGGGAGAATGCTCAGCAGACTAAGTGCCTACTTACAAAACATAGGGGTTTGATCTGTGGTGCTGCATGCCGTACTGGCCCTGCCCAAGGGCACACTGAGCCAGCAATGGAGCCTAGGTATAGAGGTACACGTCTGTAATCTCAGCACTGGGGAGGCTGAAAACAGGTGGATCACTATGAAGTAAGACCCTGTACCAAATACATTTAGAAATAATAAATAAATAAGTACATTATATGGAGTTTTGTGTGTCCTCAAAGTTTTGAGGTTGCAATAGAATCCTAGTTTACTCTTACATATAGATAATCTAGGTGTGAACATGTGCAGGTTTTATCAGGTCACCTTTCAGAAAGCAAGGTGCACATGGGTCTCAGTGATAACCCCATGTCATGCTCAGAGTACTGATGTCCTCGTGGGGGTGACCAATGGACCAGCCACTCTACCTCATCTCCTCTGCCCTGCATGTGCTGGGGAATGAACTCTGAAAGCACATCTCCCTTGGTTGTTGTCCAGCTTTCTATTGTTTCATCAGTATGGAGCTCTGGAGGGAGGCTAGAAGTCCAGAGATGCCTTATTCCATTTTCTATTCTTTGACTTTTTAAGAAATCTTTTTTAAAAAACATCTGTGTTTTTATCAGTATTTGTTTGCAGTGTACAATGGCTACATTCATCAAGAGGAGCTGGAAAATGTATATAACACATCTTAATTCTTTTTAATTCCCCTTTCTTTTCCTCCCCCCACCCATTCCACCTCTTGGTTTCACTGAACCACAAGTTTGTCTACTCAGTACTATATTACTTATGGCTGAGGGAACAACAGAGAAGCTGATGCAGAGGTCGTGTGGTTCACAAAACCTAAAATATTTATTCTCTGGCCTCCTTCAGGAGGGAAACTGCCTTCTGCTAATGGAGAGGATAATAAACCTTCACTGCCAACTTAATGGTGATGCTTATATCCTACCTAATCCTACTCCAATCCAAGAAGGCTCTCACAAAAGTACCTGCAAGTACATCGACTCGAGACCCAATGGAGGGCTCCAAGGTTAGAGTGAGGGTGATGTTGAAAGTCCATCATTTTACCCAGCATAAAGGCAGTGTGTCTTATTAACAACAGACATGATTCCTCAAGAAAGTAGAAAGGGTGACTTTTTGATCTTTCAAAGGCCATAGTCAACTCAATTAGAGTAGACTTTCACAAGCAAGGACAAGCACTTCCATCCATTCCCCCAGTGCACAGCCCAACTCCAAGTTATCCAGCAGCCTCTTCTTGGCCTCTGCGAGGTATGTGTGAAACTGGAAACACTTCTCAATTGTGCTCCTAGAAGCAAATGAAAATCAATGTATCATTATTGTTTAGAGTTCTGACTGTATACCCAGTTTGCAACCAGGCAATGAGCTGGTTTCTATGCCTAAGGAAGGGTTTCCAAGTGCCATGACAGGGTCAGATGTGTATTCATTCATTTGGCCAGCATCCACAGGCTTTGAGAAAAATAAAAGGATCACATGTATGTATATAGATACACACATGCTGTCTTTGAGGGACTTACTATCTAACATAGAGATGATAAATCATTAGCCAAAGTCCTCACAGTGTCCCCTGATCATTGCTATAGTTAGTATAGGTCTTTTCTGATACATAGGAGTGAATAGCAATCCTAGATGGATTGCACAGGAGTTGCAGAAAAGATTCTTGACCTGTCCTAAAGGAGTCTTGGAGTTTACTAAGGCAAATATGGTCCAGGCAGAAGGAAAATCCTTTCCATGTCAGGATGCCTCCCCACTTTCTCCACACACCCACAACCTTACTGGGGAACCAAGGCTCTCAGAAGAGTGACACAGAGCTATGGAATCACCCAGCCCTAGACGACATTTACAGGTCTTGTGATTCTTGCTGGCAAAGGAACAAGGAAAGTGACAGCTGGGGTTAGACTCAAAGTAAAATGTGAAGACAGTACTGTGCTCACATGTCTTGCAGGGACAAACCCTTTTCCATAGAATATCAGCATCAGGCTCTCTTCTATCTCTGTAGTAGTCAACGACCACCAACAGGACAAGTAGCCCGCAGAGTTCTATCCCCCTAGCTTTACTCAGGAAGAGTTTGTCTTCCCAGGGTTCATCTTTCACCTTCTAGATACACATGTGGTTTTTGGATTTTAGCCCACAGCTTAGCTTCATCAGCACCATCCAGAAGCTCTTTAGAAATACAAAGTCACCATCCATATCCCAAAGGCCCATGACAAGTTTGGGGAATGAGAACCAGAAACCCACATTTTTGCACTGTCTTGGGGACTCTACTGCATAATGAAGACCACAGGTCTAGACAGATCTTGTTGTCACATAATGTTACTCAGAATCATACAAGTTCTCCTCTAGTAAATATGGGAAGATAAAAATAATTCTTGCTGAATTATCACTACAAAAATAATAGGAACTACAAACACTACTGGATGGCCTAATCTATAGACCAGGCAAGGCAAAATCTCTGAAAAAATATATATAATAATGGTGAGAAATAAAAAAAAATTAGCTCTATATCCCAACCCATCACAGTAGAAGAGAATAGCAGTCCACACTTTCAAATGAGTGTTCCCCCTTTGTACTCAGCCAAAGATTGTTGCAAAGGTGCAGGCACTTGGAAGAGCAGAATCTGCTTCATGTGTGCTCCCTCAGCGAGAGTGAGGAGGCATAGGAGCAGGAGCTCTAAGCGCTGACTGGAGCAACATCGTAGGAGTTGGGCCTTCTTACACATTGAAACCGGCATCTCCTTGATAATCGGAGTCCAGTAAAGCTATTCTTGTTGTCTCTGCAGTGCAATGACCAAAGGAGACCTGGGTTTCAGAGTAACACTTTTGATAGTAAAAGTAGGGTGCACCTGGCAGTAGTGGCGAGAAAGGTGGAGATTTACCACAAGAAGGTATCATTCCAGGACATGAATACCCAAATAAGGTCCTTTAAAAAGAGAAATCAAATTATAGGAGACTCAGAATGGACTTTTGTGAGTCTAGGTTAAATGTGGAAAGAGTGGGGAGGGTTTAAGGAAGATGACCTAGATGTTTACTTTCAGTGTAAAATGGAGCCACGCCTGCCTGGCGAGTGCAAGGTTCCATCCCTGGTGCAAAAATAAAAGAAGCACAATAGGAAGAATGAGGTTAGGTCGAGCACAAGTTTTCTTTTGAATGGATAATGCTTATGGAGGCTGGTGAAATTCACAGGAAGATATGCTGCCATTGAATCTTTACCCATAAGGATGAATTGTACTTGGCAAGCACACACTACGGTCTCATCTTCCCCACTGCTATCAGACCAGGGAACCACAAAGGTGTTTTACAGCCTATAACCTGAGATAGGAAGATGCACTACACAGAGAGACACAGCCAGAAACCAGCTGGGTCTATGCAATTTAACATCCAGGTGTGTCTATGCAATACAGGCTTGAGATGTGACTCAAAATTGAACCACACTGGAAAACACTTTACATTTTTAGGATTTGAGATACTATTTGCTAAGTGACATCCCTAATTAATTTTTCAAATCTTTGTTGGTTTGAGCTGCAAATTCAGCTAATATATAGTAAATTTACCACCATCCTTGACATACCAGATTTTAAAGGATAAGAACTAGAAGATACAGCCAATTGACTGACAACATATGATGTGATTATCATGCACCTTAAGAGAGAAGCCCTTTGACAAGTTTTAATCAACAGCAGTGAGTAGAAAAAAGTGATTTGGGGCCAGGGAGATGGCTCAGTAGAGTAAGTTCTTCCCTGGAAAGCACAACAGTCTGAGTTCAATCCCCAGTTCTGAAAAAAAAAAAAAAAAAAAAAAAAAAGAACAAGAAAAACATGACTAGCTTCAATAACAGAGCTGTTTCCTCAGTCTCTCCACATGCAATGAAGTCCTTTTGTCTCCTCAATCCACTTAAGAAGGAAGCACATCTTCGTAGCAGTCTTAATTCCTTGTTTCTGTTCCTGGTTTTAGAAGGCTGAGGAAATCCCCAGTGGCATGATCCAATTTTGAGAAATGTGTTGGGCTGTGTTCCAAAGCAATACACTTCCAGAAGCCTGACAGTGTCAGCTCTGGTCCTACAGTCTCTCCTCTGTCAAAGTTCTAAAATGAGTTAGTAAAACATGAGGCATACCTTAGCCATAGGTCTCCCAAGAAAATTACCTGCCATATTTTATGTTTGTATACTGACTCAGAATATTTTTTATCACACCCTGGCCACCAATGAATAATACAGGGGATGATTGAAAAATATTGCTAGTGTTTATATTTTTAAAATGTTACTACAGTGACAGACACAATGCCACATGCAATGAGACAAGCATGTTTCAAATGAAGAACAATATTTTAAGTTTTTGTGGGGGGTTAGGGACAATGTGTCTTTTACTATAATCAATGTGTTAATGTAAATGTTTTCGTCCTATTTTGTGATCATACCTAAATGTACAATGTTTACATCAACTTATGTCAAAAATATAATATGGATACATTGCCTTTGGTGGGCAGACCGATGGGAATCCTGTGACATTGGACAGCCAGGCCCGCGAGTGTAGGCACCAACATGCCTTTGGTAGGTGGAGTAATCAGCGAAAGCAGAAAGCTGGAAATGTCTAAGGCAGCAGCATGGAGCCAGCTTTTGGGTTTGGTTCTCCAGCAACAGGAGAACATTAGCAAGCATGGTATCACCTGCTGATAACTCATGTTCATTTAAACAGCCTCAGAGCTATTTCTCTGTTCTTGCTGGATCAAAGTGTTTGAGGTAAAACTCTCAATGAACCAAATGATGGCCACTAGAGGAAAGGACTAGCAAGTTATATTTTGGAAGAAAATTAGAATGCATACCACCTTCTGACTAGTTCAATAATCCTAAAAAAAATCCCTTGGCTACAGGGATTATCACTCGAGCAAGAATGCCGGATCAAAACAGAAGCATTTTCATAAGATGACCTATCAGCTCTAAGTATCACACCAGAATGATGGAGGGATTATTGCTTTCAAGATGTTAAGGAAAAAAAAAATACAGATAACTGTGCTTAGCAGAAGATGAGTGGTCCTGCTCCTCCCACATTCTATTCCTTTTCAATAAACCCCCATCTAAGGGCATAAAGGTTGAGGTTTATGAGGGCAAGGAGCAAAGTGTGTTTGTGCAAAATGGGTGGAGCATCTGCTTCCCTGGTTGTTTGGGTAAAGCTATATTTTTATACAACAAGAGAAAAATGTGAGATGAATCATTGACACTGGACTGGATATTTTACCTTAACAACTAATATAATAATGGTGTCAACAAAGCAACCACTGCAGCAATCAACTATGGTCTGCTAAGAACTGTTAGGTCCCTAGATGGTTGAATGATTACTCACACACACATACACACAGCCACATGCACACACACACACACACACACACACACACACACACACACTCCTTGATCATCACTTGGTGCTGGGCAATGACATTTCACAGAGTCACGTTATGTGCAGGCCCTGTATACTGGTTGACAGACTTTATTTTACCAGCAACATTGCCCCTGCTTTTGCCATCCATTGGTCACCAGTGCTCACCCTTTAGCCAGGAACAGCAGGCAGCTAATCCATGATCCAAATAGACTCTGACAGGCCATTCTGGTCATCATCACCAGGTGTACTTCAAACCATGTATTGCAAACCCAAGCAACAATGGCATGGCTTCCTCTGCTCAGTGCTGTCAAGTGGGAAATCCATTGCCAGCTTTCAGATCACCCTCGCATTTCTATCTTGTGAGGATTAGTGTTTTATAGATATTGCACATGTCTGAACACTATAAGGATGACTTCCTTTTCATTGCAGAGTCAGAAACATAGACCTCCAAGTCAAAGCCTGGGGAATTGGGGAAATGAGAATATAGGACATGTGTTGTATGTTTCCAAAGACCATAATATAAAGGGCTGGCCAAATAGCTCAGCAGATTAAAGCACCTGCTTAAGCAGATGCATTGGCCAGGAGTTCCATCGCTGGGCCTGTGGGTCTGCCCCTGCCCCCAGGGTATGCTGAGATAGCAATTGAGACTGGGCATGGTGTTCTATGCCCAGCTGGTAATCCCAGCACTTTGGAGGCTGTAAACAGGAGTGTCACTATGAGTACAATCTACACAGTGAGACCCTGTACACCCTGTAGAACCTGTCCTAAATACAAAAGAAAAAAAAAAAAGTACTGTAAGATGGAAGATCAATCCTGGGACCAGGAACATTTTATTTTTGTTGGCATTCTTTCAGGATAATCAGTAACAACCATCACAACCAAAATCACTCTGGTCATCAAAGGAGTGTGTGCGTGTGTGTGTGTGTGTGTGTGCATGTGCTCGCGCACATAGGTGCGAGCGCACGTGTGCACTCACTTGTCTGCCCGCCCGCACATGAATGTGAGCATACTACAGAGGTAGGGTAGGGCAAGGTAGGAAAGAATAGTAGAGCTCTGTGTGACCCTTGAGGGATGCTGCTTAAATCATTCTTCTACATCAGGTCATGCTTTCCATCAATTCCAAACAGGCCCACTGCCAGTCTGAACAGAAGGCAACAATTAAGCTCAATTAGTAGTATATTAATTCAAATTTTATTATTTAAATGATGCTCAAAGCATCCCATTCATTTAGCTTTAAAAGAATGGAAATTATGAGGGATAAATTTGGTGAATGGGATAAAGACACACAGTAAGGGGCTCTGGCTGTGAGTACCTGGTAGCTGTTCCCAGGCACTGGCAATCAGGACAGCTTTACTGAAATCCCTCTCCAAGGCTGGGGTCTTTCACTACAAAGGGTCTGTTTACTTTTTCAGATAGAAAACAGCTTCAAAGGGCAGTTTTTGCTTTGGTTTCCCTTTGCATGGCATTAAAGAGAAGAACAAAGGGAACTCAGAACTTCTTTTTTTGCCATAGGCCACTCCATAGATAACCTGAGTTCAGAAGTGCCAGAGAAGCCCTGGCCTGCTCCTCCATGTTGCCAATACTGCTCTTGACACTGCAGGCAGAGGCTTAAGGCTACTGCTTCAACCAGGTAGAAAAAAGGTCCCTGCTCAGGACCACAGAGGAATTTAGCAGAGAGCAAAAGTAAGAAGTATGTCGTAGGTCCCAAGGTGTGCTCACGGCCCCAACTACCCTTATGCATTTGCATTCAGAACAGCAGCTCCACTGTTGGGCTTGCTAGTTTCAGATCCTGGCTCTGCCCTGTCACTTGGCTCTGTGATCTTGTCCAAGTTACCTAGTCTGTTTGTAGTTCCACTTGCTCACTTGTAAAGATAATAGAAGCTAGCTAGCCTATGAGGCTTTCTCTGGTGCACAGAAAATAGTGAGAACATATTATTTTTTTATCATAGACATCCATGCTTAACTATTTACTTCCTTGATTTGTTCTATAAGTAAACTCCTTTAGGCAAATGGAAAGTGTATTTAAAGAGGACTGGATAAAGCGTCAGAAAATCAAAATGTGGGAGCCAGGATTTCAGCTCGAGAGCTGACAGGCTAGGTGATGCTGGACAAATGACAGTACATTCTCAAGTCTCAGTTCTATCATCTGTTGAATGGGAATACATATCTTTTGCCCTTTAGAAGGTTCTTGTTACATTTTTATGTTGGGATTATTCATCCTATACTATAATGCATTGGATCAACCTCAGTTAATCCTAGTCTCCTGCTTTAGGCCACTCTCTCCTTGCATATTCACTTCTGAGTTCTACCACAAAATGAAAGCATGGTTCAGACTACTGAGGAAGAAGAAAAGTGAAAAGAAGGGGAAAGGATGTGCTTGGAAGGAAAAGCAGTGAGAGACTGTTTACTTGTTCAAAGAGCAATACGGCCATCCTTTATCATTTTAGAAAATTCCCCTCAATCTATTTTCCTATAATTTTGGAGAATTGATATTAATTGCCTACTCCGAATGTGAGTAAAGTATTTGCTATACTAAGGAAGTGAGTGTTAAAGTGTTACAAATCTTTCAGGAAGCCATATCAGGATGCTTCAAGCATGATTAAATGGCTTATTCCCTAGGAGTCCCTAATCCTTCTCATGGGAATTTGCTCTGAGAAGTGTTTTTACAAAACAAGAAAAATGTCTATTAAATGAAATTGATCACTACAGTACTATGATTCATAGTAAAACATAGAAAACAATTTGAATATCCAGCCACAGGTGTTGCAGGCAGCTGAGTTAGCTAGAAATATTATAGACAGACAGCACTAGGCTCTAGAAGGAATTAATCCAGAATACAAAGACAACTATTGGAGGGATGGATGCTCTTGCTATGAACCAGACCTAAAGGCCAAACAAATGTTAAAAGAGTAGCACCTAGGATTGATATTCTAAATAGGTAGAGTTCACCTGAAAAGACACAAGTGAGTCACTAGCCCAACCCCCAAGGGGAAGAAATCCTGTCCCGTATTCATGCCTGCTTGCTAAGTGACTCTGCTTCCCCATTTGGTCCTGAGCCTAATCAACTTTACCTAAACAATGGTGTTTGCAATTCCATTGGTTGACCGTAGTTTTGTCCCACCCCACATCCATCTAAGCGAGACCCCTTCTCTACCTTAGTCCCGCATGGGTTTGCCCTATAAAAGTCCCTAAAAGAGACAGCTTCTGGGACAACCTGCTTGGGTCCCCCTTCTGTCCCTCTCTGACAGAAGCTTTTTCTTTCCAATAAAGTTTTATCCTCAACCTCCGTTTGTTCCTAAAATTCATTCTTCAGTTTTAGAAAACATGAACTCATGCAGGTCAGGTTGGGAGTTTTACTTCCCTGTATCGCAGGGAGATGAGCTAGTACATTATAAGATATTAACTTCACACCCTCTGTTGCAGGTAGCAGAAATGAAGGTCGTGGCCCCTGTAGCAGAATGGAAAAGCAGAATATCAAATTCTGTATGGATCACAATTAGTACTTTTTAAAGTAAAGCAGTTATATGAATGCAGTGAAGTTATGAAAGATGTTTGCAATTCTAAATGTATCTTTAAGTTTTGCATTGTTTTTGACAATAAAAGCCATTAATAGGTAGATATTTTACAACCTACAATATGTAAATATTAGGCCTTCTGGCCAGGGCACAAGAAGATTGAAGAACAATAGTTACCTTTAAGGGATTCTTGGGATGAGTCCAGCCAAATGGTCACATGTGGCCTCCTGGGGCTGTTTTTCCAGACAGTTGAGTTCACAAAGTATAGCCACTCATTTGTAATGCCTAGTATCCCTAAGAAATAGCAATGTTCTAAAATCTCCACTACCAAGCTTTTTCCCATTCAAAGAATGGGCTAGTGTTGAACAACAGACTGCTGGGGTCAAAGCTTTAGAGTTGAAAGAAGGAAAGCAACCTTCCTTTTCCAGATATAAGTCTTTGCCATATATTTTTACACATTCATTTGCTGCTCACAAAAATCTCATGAGACTGGCCAAGTGCTTGGACTGCACAGGCAGAGTAGCTCAGAAACTACAGCTCAGAATTTCAGTATCACTCTGCTTTTAGCTGTAACTCCTGCCTTCAGAGCTGTGCTAATGGGCTGAAAGTCAGAGAGCAAGAAACTCAAATTCTAGTCCAATGTGAAATGCAGAGAGACAGAAAAAAAAAAAAAAAAAAACCGCAGGCAACTTTATTTGCATAGTGTTAACTTAAAAAAAATACACTTTCAAGTTAAACTATAATTTCTATAAGGCAAAAGCATTCTACTAATTTAGAAAGAAACATGGAAAAATTGGAACAGTTTTTCAAGAATGATGAAATTGGGAGAGATTTTTCTTCTCTCAACTTCTTTTATTACAATCTTGTTTTCACCATAAGGAGGCCCATGCAATTTTGATCTCATCACATTTCACAGGGTGCTCTTGCCCCACAACAGCCTGGGATGCCCTGTCTTAGGCCATAATTATATTAAAAATGAAGCTGAATAAATGAATGATAATGATAACAACAAGAGCTTTTGTGAATTAACCATGATTGCCATGACGATTAGAGCACCTATGAATTAAGAAGCCAATTGTTATTGTAACAGCCACTGTGATAATGAGCTAGAAAATAAATGGATCTGTGAGGAAAGAGGAGATATATCTGCAGATGACAGAAATGGAAAGTTACAAGAGCAGTGTTCTAGCCAAGAAGGAACCTCAACAAAAGCATCTACCAGAAGTGATTCTCCCAGCCAGTGGGGCAGGAGTGACCAGGATGACAAGGGAGAATGTGTGCTGTAGTAGGTGCCAGCTGATGTCTGGCTGCTTCAGGTAGGAGGAGAGTAGGGATAGGCGTTTCCTAATGGAAGGAAACCTGAAATCTACATGGCAAAGTTGGTGGGGCTACACACAAGACTGTCCTCATGAGTGGGATGCACTGGTTCTGAATTCTGGGTAAAATAAACTCTATGTAGAGTTCTATATTTATAGGTCTAAGTCAGTAGATGAAATGAAAACTTGGCTTGACTTTGCATCTCTCCAGTGCAGATGTGACATTTCAGGATATAAGTGCATGTGTTGACAGTGATGGTTGCTAAGTACATAAGACTTTAGAGACAGAGACTTGGGCTCAGGGATGCCACTCACAACACAGCATTTATCTTCTTTGGCTTTAACTGTCTCACTTGCAGACCAAGAATAGGGAGAGAAGGGAACTGCGATGCAAACTAAATGGAGTGGTGTGTGTTGTCTGCATAGCATACCACATCACACCAAAAATGCCAAATAGTGTAAGATATGATAAATAATACTTTTATGATGAATAAGACCAAGTGACACAGGAATTCATAAACCAAAATTTTACTTTGTCAGAATTCCACATGGACTAATATACTCTCTCTCTCTCTCTCTCTCTCTCTCTCTCTCTCTCTCTCTCTCTCTCTCATGTTTTCTCTCTCTCAACTGTGATTTGTGAAGTCATACACTAGAAACAATGATGTCAATAGCTTGGAGGCAGGTGACCTAAGGCCAGCACTACTAGTCTGAAATGTGGACAGGGATCTCCTATCCATTCCCTGCATAAGGATACAGTAATGTGAGGAAAGAAATGAAAGCTGGAATTTTTAGATTAGATAAGGATCTTGTTTGGCACCAAGGAAGTTCAGGGAGCTGTCTCTTTTGACATCTTTAAGGGTGAAATAACATTCTATTTTAGGCACATATTATAAATATAAGTATTTAGAAAATGTTTATCACCTATAAAACAATAATTGCTACCACATAAATTTGTATCCAAACATATTTGTTGTTAATAGGGGGCTCAGTACATGCCAAGCAAGATGACACAAGCTTTGCCTATTAACTCATTAATGAGGTAGCACTATGAATAGTGAGGAGAGATTGAGTAAATTGCTCAAAGCTACACTGCTGGAGCTGTGACTGAAACCAGGAAATCTCATCAAAGTGCTGTGGTAGGAAAGTGAGCAACAGGTCTCAGACACGCTGTTTCTAAATTATAAGTACAACCCTACAAACCAAGGGTTTTATCTGCATTTTACTCAACTTTATGAGTGACTGAAGCTCCCTGGCATATCAAAGCCACAGGCGGGAAGTAAGGTTTGAAATAGCCCCCAGGTAAGAGCATCCCTCCTTATCCACAAGGATGTGTTCCAGGACCTCCTGCGGGGGGCTGAAGCCTCATATGTTATGGAATCCTTTCTATATAGTATGCTTTACCTATTTGCACACTCCTATAATAAAGTTTGACTTATAAATTTGTTATAGTAAGAGATTAACAAAAATCATAGGTAGAACAATCAGAATAACCTCACTAGAATAAAGTTATCAGCATCATAACAACTATTGTGATATCTGAAGTCAATCTGATTACAGGGGTGGCTACTTAGACACCTGGGTGATTATGCATCACCACTGTCTGGACCCATTAGAACCCTGAGAAGTTTCCTAATGCTTCTTGGAATTGCACCCATTATAAAATGTAGAAATTCTTTACTATTGGAGTTTTCCACATATCATTTTCAGATCCTGTTCAACCAGAAATAATTGAAAGTTGAAAGAACAGATGAAAGGAATGTTGGAACATTGGCTTGAATCACTAGGACAAAATAAAAACAAAAAATAGACTGATTTCTATTTCCTTGTGTTATTGTTTTAAATTTTCTAACCATAGTACACCCTTTTTTCATGAGCATCTAGGGTGGGCCTCTCTCTCTAGTCCTTCCATCCCACTCCAGGCCATATACACACATGGCGTGCATGTGGCTCAGAAAACTATGATGCAGGCCACATAGTTATAGCACATTAGACCCTGTATGCACAGCAAGGCTTACCTGGTTTCAAAGAGCATAATAGTATCAGGTAGGAAGGCATCACGTTTGAATCTTCTCCGCTCATTTATTCATTAGAATTTCTTGGGAAGTTGAAAAAAAAGAGTAATGCTCAAACTCATCCCACAGATTGATTTAATCAAAATGCCTGTGGGTAAGAAATTTGCATCCATATTTTAAAGCTCACTGCATTTATTCTAAAGTGCACACTGAATTGAGACCTTTAGCAAACTGGTAGAATTTCAATCTGAAATTCATTTCTTTATCTAACAAAAGCAATCTCTAGGTATAGCCCCTATTTACAGACAATCATGCATTGAATTACCTTCCAAGCTGAATTCTCATCCCTGAGAAAGTACCAGGCTGACCCAAGAAGTAATACTGCCTGGAAATAGAATGCAATATCTTCATGTGCCAAGCAGCCCTTCTTAATGAAAAGACTTCCCAGACTCTAATATAGATGATAGATAGATAGATAGATAGATAGATAGATAGATAGATAGATAGATAGATAGATAGATACATAGATAGATAGATAGATAGATAGATAGATAGATAGATAGATAGATAGATAGATAGATAGATAGATGGATGGATGGATGGATGGATGGATGGATGGATGGATGGATGGATGGATGGATGGATGGATGGATGGATGGATGGATGGATGGACGGACGGACGGATGGACGGACGTACAGACAGACAGACAGATAGTCACATTGTGGAGAAGTAGCACAATGAGGTTGGCAAAATAGCTCAGTAGACTAAGTACCTGCTTAGGCAAATGCAGGGACTGGGGTTCAATAGCTGGCACCACATACTGCATCGGCCTCAACCCTGGGCACGCTGAGCCAGCCACCGACACCAGGCTTGGTGGCACACGCCTGTCATCCCAGCACTAAGGAGGCTGAAAACAACAGGATCACTAGAGTCTGACCTGCATAGTTAGACCCTGTACCAAATATATTGTTAAAAAGTAGCAAAATGTAAATACCATAGAGAACCTCTTCTTCCAAAGATAGCCTCGTGCTGACTACTGGCATATCCAACACAACTTCATGGTATGCACTGAATCTTCCTGGTCTGTCCTGGTGAAGCTACTTGCAGAGCTCTGCCTCCTAACATATGTGAGGACATCCCCCTGTACTCAGACCAGAGTCTGAGACATCTTGGGTACTAATATTATCTTTAATGATACACTTCATTTGAATAATTCCTGACCATCTATGCTGGCTGTCAGAGCAGATGACCAAAGATCAGGCAGTGCCAGAATTGACAGTCATTAAGGACTTTT
Organism: Ctenomys sociabilis; assembly: GCA_004027165.1. NCBI lineage: Eukaryota > Metazoa > Chordata > Mammalia > Rodentia > Ctenomyidae > Ctenomys > Ctenomys sociabilis. Next base: position 5,054 of record PVKA01027944.1, on the reverse strand, counting down.
TAATAATGTGTATCTTAAATTTCTGGGCCCCTCATAGCTGTTCTGATTCAAGGTCTCCAAGAACAAGATTTAAGTTTGCAGACCTCCCACAGTGTGGGTCCAGTGTGCATAATGCAGTGCCCATTGTGGCAGAGATCAGGGGCTATGCTGTGCATAGAAAATACATCCATCTGCAGAAGAACTGGCATTAAAACAATGCCCCCTTCAAGTCAGACGAGCTGGCCCAGGAATTCAATTAACCGCAGACAGGAGTTTCCTGTGGGGGACAGCAGGCCCCATTCAGGTAACTCCGGGCATGGAGTGCACGTGGGCACAGCTGAATAAGTCCAAGTACTTTGCTGCAGCATATGAACATGAGCTCTGAAGTCAACCAGCTTAGCAGCGGTTCTCGCCTCTGCTAGTTTCTAGCTAGGAACATTAGAATCATTATCTTCATCCTCCCCAGCCTAATGTTTGCATGAGAGAATCAGGGAATAAAAATACCTCCCTTCTATCTGTGACAATGATGCGCTGTGCCACTCCTGACCTTTCTGCCCCTCAAGTCTCTCTTCATTCTTCCATTGGTCTAGCAAGGGGCCAATTCCTATAGACCATGTTCTCAGTTGACTCCAGCCTAGTGACCAACTCAAGACCCCACTGTAGATTGGAAGTTGGAAGTAGGTAGAAGCCATGACATCCTCTCTTCCTGTCTGACTTGGTGGCACCCCTGCAATGACTTCTGTCTTGTGGTTCTTTCTCCCACCAAATAGTCCCAAGATGAGTCTAGTTTCCATTATGTAACCATAATCCTGTGGCTTCCTGTCACTCTGCGTGCTCCTGCTGTTTTTCTAGCCCAAGGTAGAGATGGACTTCTACCATATCTCCCCCCTAGATGGCTTCATTTGTTCTTCCTGTGCCTACTTCTGGTTTATCTTCTGTCTCTTTCAAGTACTTAAGTAGTTCCTTTTCTTTTTTCTAATTAGAATCTGACATCATAATATTCCAACTATAAGGCTTAGTACTATTCATACCAAATAAATTAAAGCAATTATAATTACACATAATATCATAGCCACTGTTTATTCCCCAGGTGTCACCTGCTATGGTCTCATGTATGAGCACTTAGAGGCAGGAACGCTGGCTGCAGACATATTTATTTGAGTAGCCCTCCAGTGCTTAAAATAATAATAACCACCAACATTTATATAATTCTTACTCTGTGCCAGGTGTGCTTCTATTTGCTTTGTTTAAGTCAAGTCACTAATCTTCACTGTAGCACTGGGAGGTACACACTATTTTCTGGGCTTTAAAAACAAGGTAAAGAAGTGACTTGTCTGAAGTCATACAGCTAGCAGGTGACAGCAGGAAAACTCAACCCGAGAGGGACTGGCACCAGCAACTGTGCTCTACAACCTCTATTTTATGTTGAGTCTCAATATGACCTCTTGGGAGTTGGGAGAAACGATCCATTTTCATTCCCAAAAGGCCACTCCTACTCAACTTTGAAATCTTCTGTGTGAAGTTTCAGGCCACTTATGTGCTATTACAGCTTGAAAGTGGTGTAATAGCTTGGAAGCCCAGGCTGGTGGTCTAGGAAGGACCTGCATCTAGCTGCAAGGCTGCTGGGCACCTGCTCCTTCATTCTTACTTTTAATAGACTTGTCTACTGGAGCCTGATCATGAAAGAATCCATAAACCATTGACTAGAGCTATATTAAGCCTATAAAAACCACTTGCTAACATCCAATGACCTTATTATAAATTGGTCTATCAGATGGTTTTACTCATTCCCTAATTCACTGAAAGCAGAGGGGAACTAACATTTATTGAGTGTTTCCTCCATGTCCAGTCAGTGCCAGAATCTCTGCATGTGACATCTCTTTTCCTTTTCATTGTCCTAGCAACAGTGAAGGTTGATTCCATTTTATAGACAAATCAGAGACACTGAGTGATGTTAGAGTAATGTCATCACTTAACCCCTTAGTGGCAGATTCTATTGCATCAGTCCCCTCTGAGCTAATATAAATATGCTGGCTACATGGGAATTTTTGAAGTGTAGTCTCTAATAATCATGGTGTTTGGGGTGCTTCCCCCTGGCAACATTAGAATTTCTATAGATAAGTTACTATTCTTTCTATGAGTAAGTTACTCACCTTTCTCCTCTGTGTGGCAGGAATGTCTTCAGGAGTTCTCCTTTGCTTACAGCTGGTGCAGTCTCCTTGGTGTCACAAATCTTCACACTGACAGGGCCTGTAGTTAAAAAGCAGCAGTTCATGACCAGTGTCAAGGAGTCTCTTCCACCCCTGAACATGACATAGATCGTAACTTTCAAGATGGAATTCAGCATTTGCTGTCTTGGGAGGGCATGAATATGATTTGCAGACAAAAGAGATATGAACTGCTGGAGGCAGAGGGCAGAAGTGGAAGGCAGCATTTAGCTAGTCCCAAGTGATCTCAGCCCCTGCTATCCCCACCCTTGCATAATTCTCTGTTGTGAGCCAGACTCATGACTTGCTTTTAATGAGTAACACACCAAAAGGCTTATAGAAGACCCTGCCTGGTGGCCTGTTCACTCTCTGCTGCCCTTTCTCACTTTACTCAGCCTGATCACATCCATGCACCCTGCTGTGAGCAGCCCTCCTGGAGAGTTCAGCTGGAGCATAGAACTGAAGGAGGTCTTGGGCCATCTGTCAGCGCCTGTAGGCATCCTCTCCATCTAACTTGATTTGACTCTTGATTTGCAGATGAACAAGCAGATCAGTTCCATTGTGGGGAGACCGCAGATCCCGTGCTGGCTGAAAAGGAAAACGATCTCTAAACATTGGGGGGTGGGGGGGCAAGAACAGCTGGAAGAAGGGGCAGCCTCAAAGAGAAAATGCCTTCAAAATGAAAAACCTCTACCATCAAAATGGACACAAGGGAAAATCAGTATCAAGTTAATCTTTGCTCTTGTTCCAGTTTTATTTTATTTTGATCACTTATTTATTTGGTATATGGTCTCGCTATGCAGACCATATACTAAATAAATGGACTCAGTGATCCTCCTGTCTCAGCCTCCCCAGTGCTGGATTACAGGCATGTGCCACCATGCCAACTTTCCGTGGTAGGCTCAGCACAGGGCTGTCACAGCATCTTGTACCAGGGATCAAATCCAGGCCTTGCACTTGCCAGGCAGGTGCTTAGACTGCTGCGCTCTCTCTCTAGCCCATTGTTCCAGTTCTAAACACTTCCTCCTAAGCCATGCCTCTACTTTTGGTATATTATTAACCTTTCTTCCAAGGGACTTTTCTCAACCATACTCTATTTACCAACTTTCTCGACCTATGCTGGAGCCCATATTGCATCTTCCAACCTCACTGCTAGTATTTCCCCTAACATATTTTGGGAAAATATATACCTTTCAAAAATGGTGACTAAAGTGTTGCATGTCAAGTTTAAAGGCTACAGGAAGTGTAATTTCAAGGACATCATGCAGGTTTTTTCAGGATATCAGATAGCTTTTTAATTAAAAGTTTTGAATTAATTGTAGATTTAGAAGCAGTTGTAAAAATAAGAAAAGAGAAATCTCGTGCTGTCTCTAAAGATCACTACAGGGATAACATATTGCAAAACTACTAACACTATATTATAACCAGGATATTGACTCAGATACCATCAAGACTCTGAGAGTTTCCAGCACTCAGAGGGCTCTTGTGCCTCCCTTTAAAGACACATAGCCTGCCCTGATGCTGCCTGCAACTTGCGCATTAGGTAGCTAGGAAGGCCGTAGCAAAGCACCTCAGACCAACTAGGTGGCCTAAAGACAGAAGTTCGTAAACAAGTCTTTCTGGATGCTGAAGTCCAAGAACCAGGTTTCAGTAAGGCTGCTCCTTCCTAAAGGCGCCTTCTGTTACTATCTTCCTTTTTTTTTTTTTTTTTTTTTTTTTTGCAGAGCTGGGAATTTAACTCAGGCCCTTCTGCTTACCAGGAAGTACTTATTCAACTGAGCTATCTCCTCAGGCTCTGCTTCCATCTTCCAGTTCCTAATGGCTTCCTGCCCATCTTGGACATTCCTTGCCTTGCAGGTCCTGTATCTCCAGGTGGCACTCTTCCTGTAAATGTGTACCTACAAATTCTCCTTTTGAAAAGTATCTGGTCATGTGGATGAGCAAATAAGTGCCATCTAGTTTGACCTCATCTTAGCTGGTTGTATTCGCAATGACCTCATTTCCAAGTAAGACCACATGCTCGGGTGTAAGGCTTAGGAACTCCATTTGGAAACATGTGGAGGACTTGACTCACAGTGCCTCTCACTAGTCTCAGCTTCTAGCAACCGATAATCTGCTCTCCTTGTGCTTACCATACTGTTATGTCAAGAATGCTGGGTAAGTGGAATTTTACACTAATACAGACACTTTTGGATATGAGCTTTTTTCATTTGAAAGTTTTGGGAGATTCATTACAGTAGTAGGGTACATTAGTAGTTTATTCCTTGTTCATGCTGAGAAGTAGTCTCCTTCTCAGAAGTATGCTGAGAATTATGTAATATACCACATAGCATTTAACCTTTGAACTCTTTTAGGATACCTGGGCTTATGCCAATAATTTTGACTATTATAAATAAAGCTGTGTGAAGATTTTTACACATATTTTTTGCATGAACTTGGATTTTCATGATCATTTGTCTGTAATAAATGCCCGGCAATGAAATCACAGGGTCAGATAGTAACAGTATGTTTTATTTAACAAGAAACTGACTAAACTTATCATTCTTAATAGCTGAGTAATACTCCATTATATAGCAATACCACATCTTTTTCAACCATTCCTCATGTGATGGACATCTTGGTTGTTTCCAAGATTTTGATATCACACATTGTGCTGCTATAAACATAGATACACATATATCTCTATGATACAATGTATCCAGATCCTTTGGGAAAATTCCCAGTAGGGGGATAGCCAGCTTGAATGGGATTTCTAGTCCTACTCTTTTGAGGAGTCTCCACACTGACCTCCACAATGGTTGTACCAGTCTACATTCCCACCAGCAGTGGAGAAGCGTTCCCTTTTCCCCACAACCTCTCCAACATTTG
>PVKA01027943.1:0-29939 GCA_004027165.1 Ctenomys sociabilis | reverse complement strand
TCCTTCCTTCCTTCCTTCCTTCCTTCCTTCCTTCCTCCCTTTCCTTCCTTCCTTCCCAATTTTGAGACAGTTACAATAAATTGCCCAGGCTGAGTTTGAACTTGTCATTTTCCTGTCTCAGCCTCCTAGAGCACTAAAATCACAGGTACACATGACCAAGTCCAGCTTATGCCACTGTTTTTGGGTCCCTCACCTCATTAGTCCTGGGGACTGTGATGTTTTGGAGGTGCAGCCAGTGCCTGATTTGATCTTCTCAATGTATGGCAACCCAGCCCTGGGGAACGAAGCTTGACCTATCTAAGCCAATTGTAATAACTCTTTCCTCTTACAGCTATGATAATTTAGACCTGGGCACATAAACCAATTCTGAACAAAGGGATGTAAGGAAAAGTCTTGTTCCTTCCCTGAAAAACAAGACTAGAAATGGGAAGTGCAGCTAATCTGTTGTGTTTTGGATTTTTCTGTTAGCTGACTACAGGTCTTTTTTGTTTATGTGGGAGGAGCATTCCAGGGAGCAGAAAAGAGGGAGCAGGAATAAGAGAGTGACAAGAATAAAACAAGAGGGCTGGGGACATAGCTCAGTGGTCTAAGAAAGTTGCCTAGCAAGCTCAAGGACCTGGGTTCAATACCCAGAACGTGGGTGGGCTGTGTACCCCAGAACCAGGATGTGGTGGCACATGCCTGTAATCCAAGTGCCTGTAAGCACTTGGGAGGCTGAGCCAGGAGGATCTCTGTGAGTTTGAGACCAGCCTGGGGGCTACAAAGGTGAGCATAAGGCCAGCCTGAACTGTGCAGTGAGACCCTATCCAAGAGAGAGAGAGAGACAGAGAGAGATCGAGACAGAAGCTGAGAGTGAACTATAGTTTGTTAATCAGATGAGTACTTTTATGTTCAATTTTTTAAAAATCATTGTTTAATGTGTCTACCACTTCCTTCTGCACTCTTTTCTGTCCTGTTCGGTGTGTTCTTGCAATGCTGGAGAGCAAACCCAGGAAGGAGCCTGAACCCGCTAGATGAACGCTCTGCCACTGAGCTGCGTCCCCAGGCCTCATCTGTCCCGGCTTCTGTGACAGCAGGCCAGGCTCCCTGTTCCTCTCTCTCAGCCTCTCTCCCAGGCTACTTTTCCTTTTTCCACTCCAGGCCATCTCCTGCATTCTATTCTGGTCTCCTTCTCTTCTGCCCACTCAGACTGGGTAGAAAATGTTTTCTTCTTTGCCACGAAATGGTTTTTGCTGTTAGTGTGGCAATGCCAGCTCCCAGATCTACATTCCAACCCTCCTTACTAAGCTCTGTGCATGCATATCTGTCCATCCATCCAGCAAATATTGATTGAGCAGTTTGAATCTGCTGGGAGTTGGAATGGAGCAGTAAATAGGAGTTCGCCTTCTGGGAGTGCTTGCCAACGTGAACTCAGTGGACAAAATCCAAAGAAACATAAGTAAACCAGATATTTTTAGACACTGATAAGTGTTAGACAGCCAATAAAACAGGCCAGTGGGACAGAGTGTGTGCATACACACTATTTTAGTGACTGTTTCAAAGGGACGGTGCAGTCATGTCTGTCAACAGTGGCTATGCAAGTGCAAAGGTCATAGAGGAACAGGAACTTTCTGGTGTGTTAGAAAAAGAGAAGGAAGGCCCATGTGACAGGGGCAGGCAGTGGGGACATGAGGGAGTATGGTGGGAAGCAGAAAGATGGGGCTAGGTCAGATAGGGCGTGGTCCTGTTTTAACCAGAGCCCCATGGATGTTTCTGTAAGCTTTGCACACATTTAAGAACAGCAAGGTAAATAGAGAAGAGATGAGAAGAGAAACCCTGTTTAAGAGTCATAGTTGAAAAGCATTTTGAAGCACCTAAAATGTACAGAAGTGTCAAGTAGCACCATGAGCTCCTGTGTACCCATCTTGTAACTTCAACACCACCAACTACATCTTACAAAGGAAACTGAAAAAAATATCCAGGGCTAGGAGGGGAAGCTCAGGAAGAACCACGTGGATGAAGCATGTCAAAGGGAGAGTTCAGTCAGCAGGGACAATCAAGGTGAAAGATTCTGAAGGAGGAGCAGAGGCCTCAGCAGCCCACAGGCGGTTGAGGCTGTTGTGCGACAGCTCCCTCAAGCTGCTCCTCTGATTTCTTCTACCAAAGTGGTCTTCAAGGGCTCCCGCCTGGCAAGAACACAGAGCTGGGGCTTTTGCTCGGGCAGTCTCCTTGGACAGTGGTGTTGGGAGGCCTGAGGAAGAGAGCGAGGAGCTGAGAGGCATGCATCTCTGATTGCTCTGCAGAACAGGAGGTGAGGGGGTTATTCAGTGGCCTCTTGTCCCTGTGTCCTGGTGGTTGCACTGGAACATGGACCTCATTGGGTTTCTGGGCCACTATGCCTGCTGCTGACGGAGTGGCCCGGGCTGCACGTAAGGTGGGGAGTCTGCAATGTGGTGGTCAAGCAGAGGGACGCCATTGTGGTGGGGCACTTTCTGCTGCAGTTGCAGGTGGATCTAAGTGAGCAGAGGGTACAGAGCACAGGAGATCTAGAATTTTCTATCAGATGAATCCAAACTCCTTATCATGACACCATATCCTTCTGTTACCCAGGCTGGAAACATGGGGTTCATTCTAAATGCTTTCACCACCCTCCTTTGTTTCTACAGTCACCCCTTCTCTCAGGAGGTCATACCTGAGGACCATGGGGACAGCCTCCTTCTCTTTTTTTTTTTTTTGTCTTTTTGAGACAGGGTCTCACTATGCAGTTCAGGCTGGCCTTAAGCTCACTTTGTAGCTCAGGCTGGTCTCGAACTCACAACAATCCTCCTGCCTCAGCCTCCCGAGTGCTGGGATTACAGGCATGCGCCACCACGCCCGGCTTTCTCTTTTTATTAAGTACCAGGGATACTAAACAAATTATTTGCATGAAAAGTTCCAGACACGGAGAGGTCTCCAGAAGGACAACTTGGTACTAGGAGCTGATATCCAAGCTGGCCTCTGAGGACTGAATAGGAATTAGCCAAAGAGGGGAGGTGCCAGTGGTGGAGGCAGGGGGAAGAACACACAGGAAGGTTGGGCAAGGGCGTGGCATGTGTCAGCCACCTAAGGTATGAGGAGAAGGGAGGTGGGAGATAAACAGTGATGGTTCACATTGGGGTCGTATGGTCCTTGTTAACAAGAATTTCCTTTATGTTAAAAGAAATGGAAGCCAGAAATTTTAACTCTTTCTGGTGTATGTGATGCTGAACCCAGGATTACATCTCTACCTCTTTCTAAAAAAATTTGAGGTAGGCTGTACCTAACTCACTAAGTCAGCCAGACGGCACTCAAACTTGGGATTCTCCCTCTGAGCCTCCCTGAGTGTGGGATGGTAGGTGTGCGCCACCACACTGGCAGGCAGAAGGATGTCAGACGAGACAGTCATGAGGGAGGGTCTGAGTTTTAGAACAATCTCTTTGGCTAAGGTATGGAAAAAAAATTGTAAATCACACTACTTTTTGACTATAAACTGCTGTTGAGTATAGTTGGCTATAAACTGCTGTTGGTTGACTACTCAGTATCTATTCTCTGCCTCTTGCTATATAGTTCGTGGTTCTGCTTTAAAGGATTTCACATCCTCAGAAATGGAACTTGAGAAGGATAAAGTATAAACCATTTATAGGGAAATGGATATGACTTGAGTCCATACTTATAAGTGAAATAAATCAACCCTGTGTGCATAAACATCATATTGTCTCTTAGGGTTTGTGTCTAGTTGTCCCCCCAAAGCCTCATGTAGTCATGGGGTGGGGACTTCTAGAGTTTGTGATTAACTCATGATCCACTGGGATTATTATGATCCAAGGCTGGGATTATGGGTTTTAGTCCTGCTGGGATTATGGGTGAGAGTATTTCCTCCAGCCTGGGGCAGAGAGCCCGAGTGTAATATAACAGACAGAGAGACAGACTTTCTTTAGCGAGTGCTCCTTGTTGCATTGTTGTTGTTCTGCCGCCATGAACTGCTGCTCTCTGCCCTGTGCCCCTCTGCCTTGGAGCCAGCCGAGTATGGACTGAAACCTCCAGTAACTGTGAGCCAAATAAACCTTTCCTTCCTTCATTTTGGGTGTTGGGTATTTGTCCCAGCAATGAGAGAATATAACTGAGAGAGTCTCCCTAGTGTAAGAAGCTGAAAGAGTAAATAAAACCCAAAAATTACAATGGATATTGTCAAATAGGAAGAAAATGCTCAAAAGGAAAGAGAAACTGGATTGGGGAGAAAAAAAAGAAAGGAGAAAAGAAACACACACACACACACACACACACACACGACAGTTAAGATAAATACACTACTGATTACTATTAGCACATTGAAAGGATATTGCTTGATCAGTTTTCCATGCCTATGAGCAACTATTTTGAAGACAACAAATGCTGAACCTTGTTACCTTCCTACAATCTTGTTTTGAAATTTCATACCACTGTTTTTTCTTTTTCTTTTCTTTCTTCTTCTTCTTCTTTTTTTTGGTGGAACCAGGGATTGAACTCAGGCCCTTGTGCTTGCGAGGTAAACACTTATTCCACAGAGCCATCTCCCCAGTCCCTGTTTATTAAAAAAAAAAAAAAAAAAAATCTTAAGGGCTGGCCTGATAGCTCAGTAGACTAAAGTGCCTGCTTAGGCAGAGCGCAGCAGCTGGGGTCCAATCCCTGGACCTGATGTGCCAGCCCTGTCTCTGGGGTGCACTGAGAAGGCGATAGAGATTGGGCATGGTGGCACGTGCCTGTAATCCCAGTGCTTGGGAGGCTGAAAACAGGAGGATCGTTATGAGTCTGATCTACGTAGTGAGACCAATTAGACCCTGTCCTAAATACAGAAAAAAAAGGGAAAAAAAATCTTAAAAAGAAAAACAAAATAGAAGTTGAGTGGGATGGCCCCTGAGCCCCACTGTCTCCAAGCAAATCAGCACAGTGGCCACAGTGCCTCGGCCAGAGGCAGCCACTTGACCCGTTTTAGCTTAGTGAGAAAAGGAGTCCCAGCTGCTGCTCTGTATGAAGCTGTAATGTTGTAGCTGCCTTGTGGCTGTCACAGGGAAGCCTAGAATGGCAGAAAGCATGGTGAAATCACCAAATAAAGATGGAGCAATGGAATAAGCACTTCCCTGGCAAGTGCAAGGGGCTGAGTTCAATCCCCCGTTCCACACACACAAAAAAAGGATGAGTAAAAAAGGGAAACCGAGTCCTGAGTCCTTGGAAAACGATATATGTGAGGCCCAGGACAATCCTCAATCAAGGTCACCTGTCCCCCTTGACTTTACAGCAATGGGAATTGGTGAATAATTTGTGTTGTTTAAGCCAATTTAGTTGGGTATTCATTCAAGCCCTCAGTTTCATAAGTGGGATGTTTCCTCTACTCAGAAATAGGCCCTACAAGGTTGGGGAGACAGCTCAGTGGCATAAGCATCTGCCTGGCATGTGTAGGTCCTCAGTTCAATCCCCGTACAGAAAAAAAAAAAAGTTCTAAAAATGGGCCTGGCTCAATGAAAGGAGTAAGATGAAGGGTACTAAAATGAAGGTGTGATTTAGTGAGAACCTGGCACAAAATAAAATTGTAATGCAATGTAACTAGTTATAGAGTTTCGTGATAGGATCACAAACCCACGATGGCTGTCAGCATGCCATAGTAGGGCAGTTTGGTGCTGGCTTGGGTCAACTCCTTCTTGTCCCTACTGTATTTGTAAGGCACTGTTGAAAGATAAACTTCACTGTACTGCTTCCCTGGCATGAGAAACTGAAAGTGTAAACAATCACGAAATGTGTAACAGATCTTGGGAAAGGGGAAGAAAATGTTCAGACAAGAAGAACAAGGGAGGGGAGGGGACAGGAAAGGAAGGACAGCTGATGAAAAAGAGAATACCAGGGGAAAAGTGGAAATAACAGCTGTTGTAAGTAAGCAGGGGAAGAGGGGCTGAAGGCAGGGGGAATAGGCAAAACAGAAGAAGCAGGATTGATGTTGTATAGGTACAGATTCCTTGTGATAAGTGCTGTTGTGTCCATCTAAGATGTTCTGAGGGCCAGGGAGATGGCTCAGCAGAATAAGCACTTACCTGGCAAGCACAGGTCCAAGGTCCTGAGTTCAATCCCTGGTACTGAAAAAAAAAAACAACTTGCAGTCTTTATGGGGCTAGGAGATGGCTCAGTAGAATAAGCTTTTGCCTGGCAAGCACAAGGGCCTGAGTTCAATCCCCTGTTCTGGGGGAAAAAAAAAAAAACTGACAAAATTAAAAACAAAAGAGCCAAAAGAATAGATAAAGTCATGCTTAAACTAGCCTGCCCCCAAACATAGAAGGAGTAAAATACAGCTGTGATAAGAGAATGTCTTACTTAAAAAAAGAAAAGAAAAAAATAAGCTGCCAGTAAAAATTTAAAAATTGGCTGAGATCCTAGAAACTAGCAGGATTGGAAGAGCCCCCAAATGTTGACCTAGGTGTGCTAGTAGGTATGATAGTGGGTCCCTGAGATCAGCTATGGATACCCAAGGTGTGGAGAAGCCAGGATGGGGAAATCTCCACATGGGGCCTGACCAGCATTGGGAGGGGGGCAAGGAAGTGGGGTGCAGCCTGTAGGCAAGAATCTGATTTATTTTTGGTTTTGTGGGGGGACAGGATTTCACCATGCAGCTCAGGCTGGCCTTGAGCTCACTTTGTAGCCCAGGCTGGCCTTGAACTTGCACTGATTCTCCTGCCTCAGCCTCCCTGAGTGCTGGTATTATAGGCGTATACCACCACACTCTGCTCAAGAATCAAATTTTAATAACTTCAACCTGTTTCTTCAAATTTTTCTAAGGTACAACTCAAGGTAAAACTGAAAGCTCTTCCTGTCTGGGAAGAGCACCAAGGCCTATTGCTTAGAGAAAGAAATACCAGGCCAGATTCTAGACTGAGACTAGACTAGCAAGATCTCTGGCTTTATACTCCAGCTCACTGTTTCAGTTTGTGTCTAGAAGCCTCCAAAGCCTCATGAAGTCCTAGGGCAGGCTTCTAGAGTTTGTGATTGATTCATGGTCCAATGCTGGGATTATGGGTGTGAGTGCTACACTCACTCTAGGGCAGGTAGCCTGCATACCATCTGAGGGAAGAAAAGAGGTTTGTTTACTGTATTTTGTACAGAGTCTACAGGGTCTCACTACACAGATTGGGTTCATAGTGATCCTCCTATTTGCAGCCTCCCAAGTGTTGGGGTTACAGGTGGCGCCACCAAGCCCAGTCTCAGTCACTGTCTCACTGTGCCTGGGCGCGGGTCCGGCATGGCTCCCTGGGAATCAAAGCTGGTCCTTGTGTCTGCCTAAGCAGGCACTTCAGTCCACTGAGCTCTCTGGTGGGTTCTCGCTCCTCCCCTTTTGCTCTTGCTGTGTTTTCTGTTTTCTGTCACTCTTAACTATTGCCCACGAGCCACTCTGCCTTGGAGCCAGTGGAGTATGGATTGAAATCTCCACAAACTATGAGTTAAATAAACCTTTCCCTTCTCAATTCTGGGTGTCAGATATTTTGTCTCAGCAATGAGAGAAATGTAACAAGTACTCTTATAGAATCAACCAGAAACAAATAGAGTAAAAGCCCTCTAAGGGAGTAAAAGTACCAAAAAAAACAGCATCCAAACCAAAGCCTGGTGTGGTGGCACATGCTGCCACAGTACTCGGGAGGCTGAGGCAGGAGGATTGTGCATTAAAAGACCAGTCTGTGCAACTTAGTGAAAACCTGTTCTAAGAAAACCATTTAAAAACAAAAACAAGGAGAAAAAAAAGATCCAGGTAGGTGGCTCAGTGGAATAAGCGCTTCCCTGGCAAGTGCAAGGGCCTGAGTTCAATGCCCAGTTCTACCAAAAAAAAAAAAAAAAAAAGGAGAAAAAAAAGACAAGGAGGATAGATAGCTCAGTGGAGTAAGTGCTTGCTTGTCAAGTGCAAAGTCCTGAGTTATATCCCTGAGACCACCTAAATAAATAAATAAATAAATATACAAAAAGGAAAGACAGAAGTTTTATTTTATTTATTTATTTTGCTGGAACTGGGGATTGAACTCAGGCCCTTAAACTTGCCAGGGAAGTGCTTATTCCACTGAGCCATCTCCCTAGCCCCTTGGAAAGACAGAAATTTTAAACCAAGATGACAAAACAAAACCTGGAGGCTTTTCAATTCCAGGTATAATTCTTAGGTCTCAAAATATAATGAATTATTTTTCATAGAGATAAGATGCTAAAGCAAGAGCTTTAATACCTTTGGTGTACTTAAGTTTATTAAAAATATAGCTTCTTAGCCGGGCGTGGTAGCACATGCCTGTAATCCCAGCACTCGGGAGGCTGAGGCAGGAGGATCCTTGTGAGTTCGAGACCAGTCTGAGCTACAAAGTGAGCTTAAGGCTGGCCTGAGCTGCATAGTGAGACCCTGTCTCAAAAAGACCAAAAAAAAAAAAAAAAAAAAAAAAAAAAAAAAAAAAAAAAAAAAAAAAAAAAAAAAAAAAAAATATATATATATATATATATATATATATATATATATATATATATATATATATATATAGCTTCTCAGGCTTTGTCACCATGAGTCTGATTTTTCCACCTGCCACTGTGTTCAAACTTCTCTGTCACTCATAAATACCCCTAATGATTGGTGTGCAGGTTGCTAGGGAACCCCACTTTGAGAACCATCACACTTAGGGAAATGATTAAATTCCTTAGGAACAACAGAAGGATTTTTTTTCCCCCCCCGGAACCAGGGTTTGAACTCAGACCCTTGCGCTTGCCAGAGAAGCACTTATTCTATTGAGCCATCTTCCTGGCCCCAAAAGTCAATTCTTTTTTATTTTTTTATTTTTTTTATTTTTTAGGAGAACTGGGGATTGAACTCAGGCCCTTGAGCTTGCCAGGGAAGCACTTATTCCACTGAACCATCACCCTGGCCCCACAACAGAAGGATTTCTCTTGTGTGTGGCCTGTGCAGGGCTCAGCAGAGCCTCACCCAGGAAAACTTTCCAGAGCCCAAGTTGGTTGAGGAAGGCAGTGGCAGTCTGGATCCTGGGGCTAACCTCCCCTGCGCCCCTGATCTTCTGCTCCTTGGTTCTCTCTGCTCTGACTTTGCATTTGGGGGGCTGCTTTGCCCAGATATGGAGCTGGCCTTGTGTGCACCTGGGATCCTTTGTGCCTGTTCCTTGCACAGGCAGAGTTCTGGACGCATCTGTGGGATGCGGGGTGTGTGTATTAGTTCTGCCTTATTGATGTTCCTCCTTCCACCACACTCCAGACAGGGAGTATTTGAGAGCCCTCATACAACACTTACCCTTTTCTGGCCTCGTGGGTGACTCATGTGTCTCAGTCCCACACATGCTTCATGCAAAGCCTGTGATGTCAAGGTTGGGATATTTAAAATCTGACTCCTGGGCATGCTCTGAACATTGCCAACTCAGCTTGGGATGCAGGAGGTACCAAAAGGAGCACTCTGAGCTCTGGCTCACTGTTTACGGAAAATCCAGCAGTATGCACCTGTGAGGGGCGTGACCTTATTCTGGTTGAGTTTTAGCTGGTGATGGCCCCATGGCCATTGGCTCCTCTTCATTCATTCTTTCAAACATGTAGTCAGCTACTGAGCTCCAGAGAGTGTGTAAGGATGCCTAGGTACCCGCCTTCCCTAAATGAGCTCACAGACTAAGGGGCAACATAGGAACCCTGTTGAGAGGCTCACGAATAAGGAAGGGGCAGTATTGGTTCACTATCCACTGAGCCATCTCCCCAGCATTATTGCCCCCAGCATTATTGGCTCACTATCAGAGGGCAATCCTCTGCAGAGGTGGAGGTGATGGTGAGGTAGGGAATTCTCCTGAAAGCAGGGTCCTGAGCGGAATGTACATTTTTTTTTCGTCTTTTTGGGACAAGGTCTCACTATGCAGTTCAGGCTGGCCTTAAGCTCACTTTGTAGCTCAGGCTCGTCTCGAACTCACAACAATCCTCCTGCCTCAGCCTCCCGAGTGCTGGGATTATAGGCCTGCGCCACCACGCCCGGCAGAATGTACATATTTAAGTAGAAGTTAACCCAGACCAACTTCTGCTGTGGCTGAGATGGGCAATAGAAATGGAATTTACTCTCCTACCTACAGCAATTAAACAGTTATATAAAATCTCAGCTATGCAGGAGACTGAATCAGGAGGATTATAAGTTTCAGGCCAGCATTTACAATTTAGTGAAACCCTAAAGCAAAAAAGGGTTGAGGAGGTAGCTCGGTGACAGAATGCTTGCCTAGCATGCACACAACCTTGGGTTCAGTCCTCAGCACTGGAAGAGGAAGTTTTACAAAATAGATGCAGCACAGGTATTAGTTTGGGATATTGTACAGCACAGGACAATGGCCCCTGAGAAAGAAAAACCAAGGGGATGACCCCTCTCATTGCTCCCACCTGCTGCATTAGCAGGGCTGCCAGGCCAGGTGCAGAGAGGAACAACTTGTATTTTTGAGTTGAGGGGATGGAGCAGGGAGTCCAGAGAGGCCAAGGCAACTAGAAATCGGAGAGAAGCTTAGCATGGAGGAGAAAGAGGGGAATGAGAGTAAGTGGAGGAAGGGAGAACTGGAGCAGAGGGAGAGGGAAAAGGAGAGCAAGGAAGGGAGGGAAAGAAGGAGGGGACAGGAGGAGGAGAAAGAGAAGTAGAGGAGAGAGGAGAGGAGGAGAGGGAGGGAGGGGAGGACGCCCTTGAGGATCAGTCTGAGTACTGATCACAGCATGTGTAGGAGTGAAGGAAGCCCTTGAGTCTAGGGAAACCACCCAAAAGGAGAGGAGAAGCAGCCTGTGGAACTCACATAAGGCAGGAAATCATTTCCAGTCAAAATGGAAAACTTCATAAATTGTAAAGCATCAGATAAAACACTCAGAAGGGGACTGGCTTACCATGGGGCAAAGTTAATCTTATATTAGCGGGTATCTTGACTCCAATGAACACAAAATTTAAAAGCAAGCTCTAAAAGGATCAAACTACTTTTCTTTTCTTGTTTGGTACCAGGTATTGGACTGAGGATCTCTCAGTTGCCAGGCAGGTGCTTATGCTGCTGAGCTATCTCCCTGGCCAAGGATCAAACCGTTTTCAAGAAAGTAAACTATTTTTCAGAATAAAGTTTAAAAGTGTTTAAGGAACACAAAAGTATATAGACTCACTGACATAAAATTCACAGTCATTACATCTATTCAAAAACTGCCAGGCATGCAAACAATTAGGAAAAATATGAACCATAACAAGAAACCCTCTGGGCATGAAGGCCAAGGCAGAAGCCTTGTTGTTCGATTGAGGCCAGCCCGGTCTACAAAGTGGTTTCAGGACCAGTCTGAATTGCATAATGAAACCTCATAGTGAAAAAGACAAAAAAAATAATAAAACAAACAAACAAAAAAAAAACCCCAAAAACACAAAACACCCTAAAACAACAGAACCAAGAAATCAGTCAATAGAATTAGACTCAGAAGGGGCTGGGGAGATAGCTTAGTAGAATAAGCGTTTACCTGGCAAGTGCAAGGGCCTGAGTTCAATCCCCAGTTCTGATTTAAAAGAAAAGAATGAGTTAGACTCAGAAATGACAGAGGTTAGTAAGAGGATGTCAGAGCTGGGAAGGTTCATATACACCTGCAACACTAGCACTCTGGCAGGCTGAGACAGGAGGATTGCAAGTTTACATTGTCCTGAGCAATTTAATGATGTTTGAGATCCTGTCTCAGGATAAAGAATTAAAAAATAGGGGCCGTGGAGGTGGCTCAGTGGAATAAGGGTTTCCTCTGGCAAGTACAAGGGCCTGAGTTCATGACAGGGAGATGGCTCAGTGGAATTAACGCTTCCCTGGCAAGCACAAGGGACTGAGTTCAATCCCCGGTTCCGCCAAAAAAAAAAAAAAAAAAAGAAAAAAATCCACTTAGCTGACAGCAGATATTTTTGAGCTGGGCATGGTGGCGCATGCCTGTAATCCCAGCACTCGGGAGGCTGAGGCAGGAGGATTGTTGTGAGTTCGAGACCAACCTGAGCTACAAAGTGAGCTTAAGGCCAGACTGAACTGCATAGTGAGACCTTGTCTCAAAAAGACAAAAAAAAAAAAAAAAGGCCTGAGTTCAATCTCCAGTTCTGCCAAAAATAAATAAATAAATAAATAAATAAATAAATAAATAATAAAAAGTAGAGAAGGAGCTCAGTTTAAAGACCTTGGGTTTAAATTCTAGTATGGGAAAGAAAAAAGAAAAGGAGGAGAAGGAAAAGGAGAGGGAGTGGGAGAAGGAGAAGGAAGAAGAAGAAATAAAAAAAGAAGGGAAGGAAAATGATGTTAGTAGAAGAGTACATTAAATAATCTTGTATTATAATACAGGAAAGTAAAGAAGTGGGCTTGGTGGTGCATGCCCGTAATCTCAGCATTCCGCCAGGGAGGAAGATCACCTGAGTAATTTCACAATTTAGGAAAATCCTCTGAAAGAGTGGGAGAGGGGCTGGAGATGTAATTCAATGAAAAGGGCCTGGGTTCAATCCCTCATACCACAAAAGTATGGTAAATAAAGGCACAAAAAATATTAAAAATCAACCTTTAGAGATGAAAAATATGCTGTGAAATTTATAAACACTCCCCAACACACATACTGCTCTAAGGTGAACAGATTAAGCACTGATGAAGCAAAGAAATAAATTAGAAAATCTAGTCACAGAGACAGTCCAAAATGAAACTGAGAGAAGGGCTGAGGGTGTAGCCCAGAGGGTGGGCTCGTTTAAAGCATATGCAAGACCCTGATATTGATCTCCAGCCATGAAGAGGTGACATGGAAGAAACCCCTGGAGGGGACCAGGGAGATATCCCAGTGGAATAAGCACTTCCCTGGCAAGTGCAAGGGCCTGAGTTCAATCCCCGGTTCCGCAAAAAAAAAAAAAAATGAAAGAAGAAGAAACCTCTGGGGTGGGGGAATGGAGTACCAGTGATCTGCAAGAAAATGTTAAAGGACAAAAAATATCTGAAAATATATTGGTCAAATATATACCAAATGGAATGAAAACTAAAAGCCACCAATTCAAGTTGCTCGGTGAACCACTAGCGCAAGAAACTGAAAAACAACATTAATACTTGCCATAGGGGCCTGGGAGACAGCTCAGTGGAATAAGCACTTCCCTGGCAAGTGCAGGGGCCTGAGTTCAATCCCTGGTTTCGCCAAAAAATAAGACCTGCCATAGTCCTACAGATTAAAATGTATGTTTAATAAAATATCCTGAAAGCAGTCAAATGAAAAAAGAACAAACTGTTTAATAAAATATCCTGAAAGCAGTCAAATGAAAAAAGAACAAACCACGCGCATGTGCGTGCACACACACACACACACACACAATGTTAAACATGGCAGCAGACTGCTTTTTGAGAACAATGAGAGCTGGAAGGCAATGGAGCAATGCCTATGAACTATAAAAGAAAAACACAGGCACATTACCAGGGCCGGTGAGATAGCTCAGTGGACTAAGCTTGCAAGTGCAGGGACAGAATTTGATCCCTTGGCCCACATGCTGTGCTGGCTACATCCTCAGGGCTGCGTAGGGAGACCCTGAAAAGCGTAATCCTAGATGTTGTATGCCTGCAAAAGTAGCTTTGAGAAATGAAAGTGAAGGTGAAGAGGCTGGGAGACATCTCTGTGCTATAAGCCGTTGCGTGGCAGGCACAAGGCCTGAGTTGATTCCTGGGTACAAAAAAAAAAAAAAAAAAAAAACCAGTGAGTGGGTCATGGTGGTGCATGCCTGAAATACCAGCTGGGGCAGAAGATCACAGGCAAGTTTGAGAAGGCTGCATAGTAAGTCCAAGGGCAGCCTAGGCTGTATGGCAAGACTCTGTCTCAAACAAAAGAAAACAAGGCTGGGGACATAGCTCAGTGGCATAGCACCTGGCAAGCACAAGGTCATTTTGACTCCTGGTACAAAAAAAAAAAAGAAAAAGAAAAAAGAAACAACAAAAACAAAAACCCACACACACTCAAAACAAAAACCACCAAAAAAATGGTGAAATAGGGGGCGAGGAGACAGCTCAGAGGTATAAGCACCTACCTGGCAAGCACAAGCATCCAAGTTTAATCCCTGGCCCCACATGCTGCACAGTCTTGGCCTTGGATGCAGGAGCCCACCCGGCGCGGGAGCCCACCGTGCAGCCCAGCGCTGGGCTTGTAGTGCATGCCTATAATCCCAGCACTTGGGAGGTGGAAACAGGAGGATCTGTGAGAGTTTGAGACCAGTCTGGGGGTTCCAAAAGTGAGTACAAGGTCAGCCGGAACCGTATAATGAGACTGTCTCAAACAAACAAACAAAAAAAGTGAAATAAAACCTTTTTCTCAGATATGTAAAATGTGAAGGAACTCACTGCTGGGAGCCTTGCATTGCAACAGTGTTGACAGAAGTTGTGCAAAGCTGAAGAAAATTTATGCTGGAAAGAAGTTTGGAACTGCACAAAGCAATTCAGAACACTGGAAATGGGGTTCTCCATCTCATATATACAGACAGAATGTCATATTTTTCAAGTGCTTAATAATGAATCTAGACGATGACCAACAATGACTGATAATACGAATTCTTTTTTAAAAAGAAGACAACTAAATATTAAATACCCTAATGGAAGCACACTGTACTAACTTAATGAAGTAATATTTCAAAATAAAGTAAGAGTTGAAGGGTAGGGAAATGAGGAAAAAAAGTTGTATCACATACAGGTACAAGTACCAATAAGGGCCAAGGAGATAGCTTGGCGGTCTAAGTGCAAGGACCTGAGTTTTTGTCTTTTTTTTTTTTTTTTTTTTTTTGAGACAGGGTCTCACTATGCAGTTCAGGCTGGCCTTAAGCTCACTTTGTAGCTCAGGCTGGTCTCGAACTCATAACAATCCTCCTGCCTCAGCCTCCCCAGTGCTGGGATTACAGGTGTGCGCCACCACGCCCGGCTTAGGACCTGAGTTTGATCCCTGGTACCACAAGCTGTACCAGCTCCAAAACTGGGTGATGTGGCACATGTCTGTAATCCCAGCATTGGGGGGGCTAGGATAGGAGGACCACCAGGGGTCTGAGCTGTGCGGCAAGATCCCATATCCAAACACAAAAGTACCTTTGAAATATGATTGAAGGAAAACAAATTCAGGAAAAAACAAGACCAAAAATTAAAAAGAGGGCAGGCAAGACAGCTCAGCAGACTAATCCCTGCTTTGGCAAGTACAGGGGCCAGGACGTGATTCTTGGTTCTGCTTGCCCCACTGGCCCTGCCTCTGGGGCATGCTGAGGGCAATGGAGTCCGGGTGTGGTGGTGTTGGGGTGGCTGAAAACAGGAGGATCTCTGAGTCCGAGCTGTGTAGTGAAACCCTGTACCAAACACATAAATGAAAAAAAAAAAAAGAAAAAAATTCTGTAAAAAACAGTCAAACAAACACATAAAACAACAACAACAACAACAACAAAAACTGGATGTGGTGCAAGCCACTAGCACTTGGGACGCTGAGGCAAGAAGATTGCCAGCCTGAGCTACATAACGAGTTCAAAGCCAACCTGAAGTACAGAAAAGATCCTATTTCAAAAACCAAAAAGTAGGGGCCTGGGAGATAGCTCAGTAGAACAAGCACTTCCCTGGCAAGCGCAAGGGCCTGAGTTCAATCCCCAGTTCAGCAAAAAAAAAAAAGCAAATAAACAAAAAGAGAGATTAAGTATAATTAAACCTCAATCTGGCCTCTGGATGTCATCGTCAGTTTATGGCTGCAGTAGGAACAGGCAGGGTTCTTCAATGATTCCCCTGTGTTTTTAATCTTTAAAACTCCAGAATTGGGTAATTCTGTAGAATAAACAACCTTTTTTTTTTTTTTTTTTTTTTCCGTTAAACAGGACACTTTTTTCCTTTAAAAAAAAGGGTGGAGGAGATTGAGATTTATTTAGAGTGTAAACTATAAACTACAAAAGACTTCAAAGATGTTTGTCTATCAATCACGATGTGTAGGTCTTTAGATTCTTAATGCAAACAAACATAACAAAAGAGGGAACAAATAGAAAACATTCAGGAAATTGTAAACACTGACAGATATTTCCTAATATTGAAGGACTATTGGAAAAGAGTCCCCTGCGAGGGAACTGGGAACACAACCCCGCCAGAGGCAGCCCTCAGCCAGAGGCAGGCAGCTGGGCCAGGCCGGGCAAGGGCTTTTGCTGCATAAACACCTCAGCTTCCCCTCCAGGCCGGAGCTGTGGAGCTGCTCTGGCTTCTGAGAAAGGAAAACACAG
This sequence comes from Ctenomys sociabilis, assembly GCA_004027165.1. NCBI lineage: Eukaryota > Metazoa > Chordata > Mammalia > Rodentia > Ctenomyidae > Ctenomys > Ctenomys sociabilis. Next base: position 13,702 of record PVKA01027943.1, on the reverse strand, counting down.
GATATTGACATGGAAACTGTTTCTGTCCACCTCCTCTGGCCTCCCTGAGTGGAGGCCCTCCCCGGGTGTGCAGTCTTATTGAGGGTTTCCAAGGCCAATCTCAGCAACAGGGAAAAAGGAGTGGGTGGTGGTGGTGGTGGTTCCTGTGGGACAGAAGCTTCCAGCTCCACCCTGGGCCTAGAGGACAAGGAAAAGGACAGTAATCTGTGCCAGGCAGGCCCTAGTCTAAATGCTTTACATAGTAACTCATTTTACCTCCTCAATAACCTTTTGAGGAAGGGACTCTTATTAAGCCCATCTAGTAGATGAGTTAACCGAGCTCAGTGAGGTTAAGTCATTTTCTTAAATGGTCCAGCTATAATTGAACATACTATTCACAACTTCCCAGCATGGCAGTGTGACCTGGGTCACACCTAGTGACCTTAGCCTTCTCCTCCAGACAAAGTGCGAGGGCCCAGAATGGAACTGAGGCTTCCTGAATCTCTGAAAAGACCTTGAGCCACACTAGAAAAGCTATCCTGTGTGTAAAAGGATTGTTAGGGCCCCAAAGCTGGAGAAGGGTTTGCCAAAAACAACAGTGTGCCTGTCCTAAACTGTTCTCAGGCTGCATGGCCTGGACGCCAGGCTGGCCTGTCCGTGATTGTTATCGGCTCTCTGAGAGAGAACTCTGCAGTGCCAGCATTCCAACCTCAGGTCTCTCCTCAGGAAGTGGGTGGGGAGGGAGTTATCCCAGCAGCACCCAGGATGGCAGGAGAGCTGATGAAGGACCTTATGAGAAACCCAGCCTGACCGGTGCTGGGCAGCTGGGTCCCTTCCCCAAGTTCTGGCAGAACACCCCTGAACAATTTAGCCTGAAATAGCATAAGAACTTCTTTCCTATTTTTTTCCCCCAGGTTTTGGATGAAATTATATTTTACAAATGACTCATTATTATATTTATAGCTTCTCCCCAAATGATTCAAATTGTGGTTTGTCGCCTCCCTGTCTCTCAGCTCCCCCCAGCTCGACAGGAAGAAGAGCTGTTTACTGTATGGCCAGGTGTGGCTGCTGAGAGTGGCTGTGCCTCTCCCTATAATTACGTTTGCCTCAGCCCTGACAGGCACCCCGGCACATTTAGTCATGTGCAGCCTTTGTTCCAGCCTGTTGTTGGGAGACAGTATATGACATTAACTCTGGCTTGGAATCTGTTCCTGTAGGGAGCACATGTGTGTGGGGGTGGGGTGGGGAGAGTGGGTAGCCTGAGGCGGAGGCCTGCTCTGGGGAGGCTGTGACAGAGGGGGCCTTTGTGAGGGCTAAGCCTGGAACTGCGGTTCCCACAAGCCCCAGTGAGGAGGCTACGCTGGGCCAAGATCAGGAGGGCCTTAGAAGGGACCCCTCATCCCCACACCCCAGCCTCCCTTGGAGGGATTGACAGGGCAGCAGTGGAAGAGGTGGTAGCATGTACATTTCAGGCTGTGCTAGTCTCTTGTTACTGATCCTTCAAAGAGTAAAGAGCCACTCCAGCCCGGATGGGAATGGGGAACTCTGGAATGCCTGCTGCCTTGGGAGGTCCCAGGCAGAGCATTGTTCAGCTCTTCACCCCTACTTTCCTACCTCACCTGTTCCCTGCCTGCCCAGGTGTGTGAAAACAGCTTGCTCTCCTGTGGGCGGACCACCCCTGATAGGAAAGGTGGAGGGGAGGCCTCAGAGTGAGGCCCCTTATGTGCTAACAGTTACTTCTACCAGATGTTGATGGGATCAGTGTCCTTTGATCTGTTCGGCTTGGGGACTAAAACAAGTGAAAATCCCACAGGATGGGAAAGATGAACATTCTGGAACTTGAAGTCACCTTCTCAGAGCCCAGCAACAACTGTCTGCCTTTCGGGATCCTTGAACTTGTGTTGTCTGTGGATAGAGAGCTGTGGAGCCACAATGAACACAGGGCTTCCCAGGTGTCCTTCCTTGTCCCTGAGGAGAAAAAGGAAGTAGGCTTCCTCACAGGAGCCCATAGCCTTCATCGAAAGTCTCTCCACAACTATTCCTTGGCTTGTAGGGAAAAGCTAGCTCCTTTATGTTATAGATTTTGTAGCTGAGTCACCACAGCTGCTTGGAAGGCTATGTTGGGCAAGGCCTGACGATGTGCGTGGTTCAAGCCTTGGTCCCTGGCTGTGTCCTCAGATCCACTGCTGGGTTCCTTCAGGTCTGCTTTCATTTTCACTTCTTGGCACAGCCTCCGTGAGTGGGAAGGGGACTCGGAAGGAGGTGATGTTGGAGTGGGTGTGGACAAGCATAACGTAATTACTGGTGAAGTCAGTATGAAGCCCTAACCAGATGAGTTCCATCTGGGCTGAGCTGGGGCCCTCAGAGTTGTATGAGATGGTCCTGAGTGTGGCCAGGGCCACCGACCTCGAGTCCTAGACTGGAACATTCCACGGCGGGAGAGAGGGACCATTGAACAGTCTTCCCTCAGAGGGGAGGGGAAGGCTAATAGAAGGACCAATGAGGTTGTGGTGAGGCCAGAGGGAAGATGGGCCTGCACATAGTTGGAAATGGTGATCTGAATTTTCTTCTTAGCCCTGAGGGAAAGAGGGACTTTTAATGGGGAGAAGTGCTGCCTCCGCATCCTGTGGATCCAGAGCCTAGGCAGCAAGCCAGCTGGTGGTCAGACTGAGGGGCGGCCAACACCGCCAACTGAGGCCACCTTTGGGCCACATTTTTTATGAGATTTATGGTCTTGTAGCCACCCGATGTGTACTGGCACTTTTCATGAGTCTTTTGACCATCAACACATTAGAGCTTAGAACATCATCACAAGGCGCCATTTTTCAACATGTGCTCATGGATTACGACTCCTTTCTGACCGCGCCCATGTTCCTTTGCACAACTCTGATCCTGCTGAGAACTCTGCTCCAAAGCTCATCAGGGCAATGAAGTAAGCATCCTGGGGACAAAGCTGGACACTGACTCTGAATAAGCTAATTGTGGAGAAAATAAGTGCCTTGACAAATAGGGGTTTCCTGCTACAAGCCAGCCTGTGAAGTGCTTTGTTCCATTCCGACTTTGATGAGGATCACAATTTGGAGATGTTGGCCCAAGATCAGAGTATAATTCTGAGGTATTTATAGAGAGATTTGCTGGCTACCTCCTTATTTTCAGGTAACAACTTCCCTACCATGTGAGATGTCTCTCGTTTAACAAAGTGAAATAGGAGAGGATGAAACCATCTTTTCAGTGTGTTCAGATCTGTTATCTCATAGGGAACCCACTAATGTTTTCCCTACTTTCTTTTTGAGTTAGAGATTAAATAACTTGCCCAATACCACACAGCCAGTTTAATAATGGAACTGTGCTCAGAATCCAGGTCTCAAAGCTCTTATTGTAGTGGCAGCTAATGTATGCATCTTATGTTTTCAAAACTTTGGGAAAGGAGTGCATCTCTGGAGCAGTATGGACTGGACCAGTGCAAAGGTGGCTGAGTACCAAGCCTGATGGCCCAATGAGGCCAATCGTCCACCAATTTCTTGACTTAACTGCAAATCCCTCTTAGGCTCAGAGTGAATGCTGCTAATATTTTTTAGAGTGGTAGAGTATATACACTGTAAAGTTTACCACTTTTGTGCATATAGGTCGGTGATATTAAGGGAGGCATTTACCTTTTTCATTATCTAAATGGAATCTCCATACCTGATAATCAATAACTTCTGCTTCTCCCCCCATGCCTGTCTCTGCCAATCATCATTCAACTTTTTTTGGTGATTTTAATGACTTTTCTACATATAAGAGGAATCATTTATTACTTGTCTATTTGTATTTGTTATGCTTATTGTATTTTTATTTTTATTTTTTATTTTTTTTCTTTTGGTGGAACTAGGGATTGAACTCAGGCCATTGTGCTTGCCAAGGAAGCATTTATTCCACTGAGCCATATCCCTGGGCCTGTATTTTTATTTTATTTTATTTTTTGTCTTTTTGAGGCAGGGTCTCACTATGCAGCTCAGGTTGGCCTTAAGCTCACTTTGTAGCTCAGGCTGGTCTCAAACAACAATCCTCCTGCCTCAGCCTCCTGAGTGCTGAGATTACAGGCCTGTGCCACCACACCTGGCTATTTTTATTTTTTGGCAGAACCAGAGATTGAACTCAGGCCCTTGTACTTGTCAGGGAAGTGCTTATTCCACTGAGCCATCTCCCCAGCCCTGTTATGCTTATTTTTAAATAGACAGCATTTTCATCTATACCAGAGATGCTGATGAGTGTCCCATGTCCATGGAGGAGGAAAAAAAAAAAAAAAAAGACAGGAGGAATTTGGGGTGGGTTTCTTTATTGCCAGGGGTACCAGATGTAAGAGGGTGTGATGTGTGTGTGTGCACGGGCATGGGTGGGTAGAAAGAAGTGTTACATAGAAAACAAAAGACTGTGCTTTATCATTTCAAGGGAGAGCCTGCATCTCTCCTGGAGGCAGATGCTCTCTGTGGAGGATTACAGCCTTGTGGAACCCAATGGGGAGGCTTAATGGGACCCTCCGGGCATGCTGAGGGTAAAGCAAATGGCTCTGCAGGAGAAATCCAGAGGAACTTGGAGCTTGCATCAAAGGGTCTAGAGGAGAACAGAAAGAAAGTTTGAACTGGGATTTAGGGAACAGCAAAATATTTTAAAAATGGGGAATGGTGGGTGAATCTTTAGGATAATAATGTCTATCAGCAAGCAGCTTCTCATTGCTTACTGTGCTTCCCTTGTATGACCCAAAGGTTGAGTAAGAAGCTTGCTGCCTTGTGACCTCAGTTAGATTGGAGAAAGCAGGAATGTAGCAGAGTCCACGACAATGAGCCGGGAGGGGACTGCAGCTAGAGGCGGGGAGGTGCCATGGAGCTGGGGGAACGGAAACCCCTCCTAGCATAAACCATCTGAGAATGGTAGATACACAGGGAGGGGAGGAGAGAAGCAAGATTTAGGAAAGATCATAAGTTTTGGAAGATACAATAGGGTCCCTATTTGGTGTGTGTGGGGGGGATTGAGCTTGAATCTTTGCTAGAGTATTACAGGCAGGCACAGGAGTCAGCCAGATGCAGGAGTGGGCAGACTTTCTCTTCTTTGAGACCTGGCAAAATCTGGGCAAGGCATAATTCATGAGGTCCACTGGATGAGTTTACTGCCTCCAGGATTTCCATATACACAGGCAAGGGTACTGTTTTCTGATTCAGAGATGGAGCTAGAACCAAAGCCAAGCCCAGAACATGTCTTAAAAGTTGAAAACAACACTCTCTTTAAAATCATCTGATAGCATGGGTATGGATGGGGCTGTGGCTGTCTCTGTTGGAGACATATGCCTCTTGGATCTCCTAGGCATAGTGGGAGCCCAACGAGGGGGTCCGGGTGGACCACTCCCACCCACAGACCCCAGAGGAGCCTGGCATGGAAACTGAGTCGTGCTCCCTGGTTGATGATTTCTAAGCCAGGTCCTGGGCTGAGTGTGGGCTGGGGATGGATCCTTGCCTGGAATCACTGATGCATCTTGAGATCTCTGGACCAGCCTGTGTGGTGGCAGAGACTGTGGTGAGGCCGGCTGAGGACATTTCCCTCTGGTCCTCTCCAGCCTTGGCCCAGAGAAACAAGGGCTCTGGCTTGTCTGGCTGGATCCCATTTTTGTCCCAGTCTAGTGTCCCTGTGTGAGTTGTAGGTCCAAAGCAAAAGGGCCTGGCTTCACTCATGCTCTAGGTGCTTGCCAATTTGTTAGTTGCCACTAAAAGCTTATAAACTGGGGTGCGGGATGCTGGCTGGAGGATGTGCTGTTTAGGAGCTCCAGAAGTTCCCTGCCAGCTGGGGGGGAGGAACGTCCCTGCAGAGGCGAGCCTGCTCTGGGGCCTAGGCCAGCTTTCCCTTCTGTGGGCCCCTCTGCTCTGAGGGAGCCACATGTTGTTCCCTTCTATTCTGACAGCTTGGGAAAGACCAGGGGCCCTTTCAGGGAGAGGAGAAAGAGGGAAGCAGGCCTGAAATGCTTGTGAAAGCCCAGTTCTGAGCTTCAGCTGCACTCCAAGACCCCAAAACATTTTCTACTCAGTTATGAGTGTGTGGAGCTTTCTAAAAGGTTGTTGAGGGGAGACATAGAGACCCGAGCACCCTTGTAAAGGGGCCTCCCTCATTTTGATGGGAGGCTAATTTGAAACAGAGTGGGATTTGGCAGGGGCCAGGATGCCTTTTTTCATCTGAGGCCCAATTTCCGGAAAGAGACAGTGTTCGTGATGAACTGATTTCACTAATTCACCATTATATTCCTTCTGCATTAAAAAAAAAAAAAAAATCCTTCCATAGTCCAAATCCAGCTTCTTTTAAAAGGTAATGGAGTTTGTGGTTTCCAGGGTGTTTTCAGTTTGGGACCATAATTTGTTTGTTCATTTCAAATCTTTGTTCGCCACCGGCTTACAGCCAGGTCTCTCTTTGCACATTGTCAGGCTATGCTTGTGAATGGCCAAGAGGAAGCCAGAAATAGGAGAAATCTGGGAAACACTGGGAATAATGCTGGGAATCATGCCGGGAATAAAGCAGGAGCTGGCATGATTTGGAAGGTGGAGGGTGACTGCTCCTTGTGAAGAGTGGACACATCTGAGTGGCCTCGGTCAGCTAACAGCAATGAAGGACACCCAAAGCTTTGGAGGGGTGCCTCGGTAGGCCCACTGACTCATGGCCTCTGACATGGCAGCCAGGCTGCCCTGAGCAGGTGGCACCTGGCCTCACTACAGAAGGCTCTGATATGAGCAGGTTTCTGGCCCAGAAAGCTCCAGAAAGGGGAGCTCTGGATGGTACAGCCAAGGATATCAGAAAAAGGAGCAAGGCGCAGTGGTACACGCCTGTAATCCCAACACTTTGGGAAGCTGAGGCAAGAAGACTGAAAGTTCATGTCCAGCCTGTGGAATTTAGCAAGACTATCAATCAATCAATCAATCAATCAATCAATCGATCAGTCAATCAATTAATCGTCACTGGGAGATAGCCTGGGTCAGGGAGATAGCTTGGTGGTCTAAGTGCCTGCCTGGCAAGCACAAAAACCAAGGTATGATCCTTAGTACCATATGTTGTACAGGCCCTGTGCTGAGCCAGCCACAGAAACAGGGTATGGTGATCCATGCCTGTAATCCTAGCACTGGGGAGACTGAGACAGGAGGATCACTATGAGTTCAAGCTGCATAGTAAGACCCTGTCCCAAACAAAGAAAAGAAATAAAAGAGTTTTTAAAAAATCAGTGAATCAGTGGTGCTTGGAATGTGGCTCAATGGCAGGGTGCCAATGGGTTTGATCCCCAGTACCAAAAAAAAAAAAAAGAAAGAAAAAGAAAAAGAAAAGAAAGAAAAAAGAAAGAAAAGAAAAAGAGGCTGGGGAGATAGCTCAGTGGAATAAGTGCTTGCCTGGCAAACACAAGGACCCGAGTTCAATCTCTGGTACCACCAAAAGAAAATAAAAAAAAAAAAGAAAGAAGGTGGGGCAGGTGACATAGACAGAAGGAAGCATGAACTAATTTGTAAATTTTGATGGCAACATCCTTCTTTTCTGGACAGAACTTTAGGTGACTTATATTCCTCCTTAATCACCAGAGAGCACCTTTGGGCAGACACAGCTCTTGGCAGGCCCTGTGAGACAAGCATAGCTGGAGGGGAATACCTGCTAGGGGTGGGCTCAGATGGGACAGAGATCCACTTGTGGAGGTCAGGAGTCTCTTTCAGACTCCTGTTTTGGGAGGCCCGGTCGCAGGGCAAAGGGTCCTCATTCTGACCCCACGTCTTTCTTACATGGAGCTCCTGCGCACCCCACCTCTGAGCCTAGCTCAGTGTCAGGTAGGCGATAACTGCATCACTGAATGGATGAAGTCGGTACAGTATCTGAACATACAAGCTGCTATCCCGAGTCTGTGTTAACATCATTACTGACGTTTTCTTCAGGATTTAAAGAATAAGGGAGAATTTCTGTAAGCTTTCCTCTCCGGGTCTCCAGGAAGGCTCTTGGAACTGCTGGTGGAATTCAGACACTAAGGCTCTCCGCACAAAGTTCCTCAACTGGACCTGGGAAAGGAATCCTGGAAGAGCGCTGGGCTGGCGGCTGCTGGCAGAGGTCATGATGAGATGACGGTCTACGGTCTAGCAACTTGGCGAATCTCATCGTGTTTTTCCTTCACGTGACAGAGCTGGGCTTGTGCCTCATCCGCAGCTGATGACCAACGGTGGGAAATCAAACAGAATATGGTTGTTATCTCGGATGCGTTTTAATCCCTGAAACTGGTTTGTCATTGCCAGGGTTCCTCAGAGTAACTTTAGAGGATCAGGGATGCTTTTAGAGCCCGACATTGTGGTTTATGGGAAGTAGGCAGGGGCGGAGAGAGACTCCCGTCTCTCCTTACTTACAGTCCTTCTCCCTTGAGAAAGTGTCCACACACCTCTCCTGGGCCTGGTGTTGGAAGAGGCTGCGTCCCCAAATCCTCCAGGTGGGAGGTTGTTCCGGCCTCCCAGCCTCCAGGAGCTACTGGACTTCAGTCCCGCGGGCTGGGGATCCTTACAGCGCACCACCTCTCTCTAGTAAACCTTCCTCTGCTTCTCTGGGACTCTGGGTACACATTTTCTTACCGGCGCGGCCTAAAGGCCGCATCAAGTTCGGACCTTGAAAGCGAGGTCCCCTGGGCTAAGTACGACCGCTTCTCTGCCGTACAAATGGCTCATGCCCTTTCCTGAAATTATTTCTTAAATTGCTCTCCCTCCCGCTGAGTGCTCCAGGGACACGGAAGCTAGTGTGTGCGGCCGGCTCTGTCTCCGGAGCAGCTAGGGGGAGGCAAACCAGGCCCACCCGGCTGGGGCGGGCGGGGAGACGCGGTTGCGCGGGCTGGCCCGGCGGCCCCTGGTGGCGCTCGCTGCTCGGAGCAGCGACCTCGGGCGGCCGGGCGCCGCGGCCCAGCCAGGCGCTGGGGCCCGAACGCGAGCGCAGGGGGCTTTGCACGGCGCCGCCCTCGGCTTGCTGGAGCGACCGGGTGGGGGCTTGGAGAAGGGAGAGTTCCTGCAAATCACATGATTTTCCCGCTTATATAAATCACAGCTTGTTTTTCTCAACTGGCTGCAGACTTAAAGGTGCAGTGTCTTCTTTCTCTCCCAAGGCCAGGATTCCTGGGGTGCTCCTGATGGTTCGGAGCTAAGGCTGGAGTGGTTGCACGTCCAGGTTTAGGTTCAAGGACCCCTCGCCCACTCTCTGGATACTTATGTGGCGGGGGACCCAGGAGAGGACAGGAAGGCCACCACCAGCCAAATCCACCACCAGACCCTACTTGGGCCACCTGGCAGGCAGAGGTGGGTCAGCAACCTCGGTGGACACCCATAGCTCTGGATGCCTCCATGGGGCGCTGGGCCCAGAGAATAAAATTGGCCTGAGGGAGATTCGTGGTGGTCACACCAGGGTTCTGAGGCCTAAGGCCCGTGATTACTATTCCAGCCAACTGTGACTATATGAAACCATCATATGTGAGAAGAGAAACAAAATCAGTGCATATATTGTGCAGCACTTACTACCTAGCTACTAGGTACTGTGGGAGAAGCCCAGACCTCCTAGCTTCACCTTCAAATGGCTTAGGTATTTGGGGTGGTGAGATAGGTAGACATAGACATGGAGACATGAGACACACAGATTAAAGTGGGAGTCAGTTTCAATGCCTGCTCTAGGCTAGAGAGGAGAGAGTTACAAGGCAGCGCATAATTACCAGGCGTGAACACTGTAGTTAATGAATCCTGCAGGCTTTGGGAGGAGGGCTCTGGAGGCTGCCGCTGCAGGTGGGCTGGAGACAGGAGGCAACAGCCTGCTGGGGGAACTGTGTGGAACAGAGGGAGGAGAGAAGGGAGCGTGGTGCTGGGGGTGGGGATAGTCATTCTTTTGCCATACTCAGGAATTGGAAAGTGAGACCCAAAGCTGGAAAGCCATGCAAGGTCACATGCTGGCACTTTTATTTTTTTAATTTTACCTTACTGGGCTTATAGCACTTTATCCGAAGCTACATACATCTCCAGCCCTTTAAAAATTTTGAGACAGCAATCTGGGTGTGGCAGTGCACACCTGTAATACTAGCCCTTGGGAGGGAGGAGGATCCCCATGAATTCAAGGCCAGCCAGCCTGGGCTGTATAGGAAGTTGAAGTCCAGACTGAGTCACACAGCAAGACCCGTTTGGGGTAAAGGGTGGGGGAAGATGCTACCTTCCCTCCTCAGCTCTGAGAGCAGGTTAGAGAGCAGGTCTTTTTATGTTGCCCAGGCTGGCCTTGAACTTGCAATCCTCCTGTCTGAGCTTTCAAGAGCTGAGATTTCAGGAAAGGCTTACAGCTTTTTAGAAAGATAATTTGATGTGTGTGTGTGTGGTCTTTTTGAGACAGGGTGTCCCTATGCAGTTGAGGCTGGCCTTAAGCTCACTTTGTAGCCCAGGCTGTTCTCAAAATTTGCAGCAAGAGGCTGGGGGGATGGCTTAGTGGAATAAGCACTTCCCTGGCAAGTGCAAGGGCCTGAGTTCAATTCCTGGTTCTGCAAAAAACAAACAAAAAACCAAAGGCACCTTGCAGCAATTCTCCAGCCTCACTCTTGCAAGTGCTGGGATTACAGGTGTGTGCCATCACACCCAGCTAGAATGATAATTTGAAATAAAGCAAATTCTGGTTAAATGCTCTACAGAATTATCACATGCACTAAGAAGTAAATTTCTTTTCTTTCTTTCTTTCTTTCTTTCTTTCTTTCTTTTTTTTTTCTTTTTTTTTTTGCATTTGAGGGAAGGGTCTACAGGGTGTTCAGGGTCTCACTACTAGATCAGACCCATAGTGATCTGACAGTTCACAGCCTCCCAAGAGCTGGGATTAGCAGGCATACACCTTTGACTGGGGATCAAACCTCCAGGCCCTGCACCAGCTTGCAGGTGCTTTTATCCGCTGAGCTATTTGGCTGGCCCAAGAAGTAAATTTCTATTGGAGGAATTAGTGAGTGATGTGCGTCCCCATGGTCTGCAAGTGCCTCTCCTTTTGAACTGTGGTTGTGTTGCTGTTTTTCTCTTGGCCGTCCTCCTCTTTATGTCCTTCTCCTCCTAGAAGAAACACACAGTCTTGTTTGCATGACTAATTATTTGAACTGGAAATTTCCTCTGCCATAAATAAAGGAAATAATAAAATTTGTTTCTTAAGAGCCTCTTAGTTGAAGGTGTCTATTACTTCATCTGATCCTTCCAGCCCCACAAGGTTCTGGAGGGCAGGTATTATCAAGCCTATTTTTTCTTCTTCACAGCTGAAGAAATGGCTGAATGGCTCTCAGAAGTTTTACTCTCTATCCGACAGGGCCATCAGTATCCAGTTCAAAGACTCCCAGACTAGCATCTGCTTAGGCAGACACAAGGGCCTGGGGTTTGATCCCAGGGCTTTCTGTCCCCGCCCCGCCCCAGGGGAACATTGAGAGGGCGATTGAGACTGTGCATGGTGACCTGTGCCTGTAATCCCAGCACTTGGGGGGATGAAAACAGGAGGATCAATGTGTCTGGTCTACATAGTGAGTCCCTGAACACCCTGTAGACCCTTCCCTAAATACAGGGAAAAAAAAAAAAAAAACCCTCAAAGGTTTACAGACTTCTGTTTGTAGGCCTTGGCTTTTGGTAACTCAGTTTCACTCATTGTCAAGTGTAACAGATGCAAGAGAAACAGTTCTGGTTTCTGTGGGTTTTGATCAGACCGGGGTGAAAAACCGAGCTTTGCTTTTGGGGAGAGTGGCGCCACAGCCTCTTTTCTCCACGCTCAGCTTCATCCTCTTCTTTTCAGCCACAAATTCCCTGACTGTGAAGTTTGAGCCCGAGACCCCAAAGGCTTCATGGGCCCCTCTTGGTGCCTGTTGCTCAAACCCAGCATTGATGGTGGCTGTGATGCCAACCGCCCTGTCCTCCCTGGTGTCTGCAGTTTCTGGTGACATCACAGTAGAGGGCCAGGTGGATGAACAGCAGTCCTGATGTCCCTGGGGCCCAGGAGCCACTTTGGTGGCCAGTGCTATCCCACCCTGTGAATGTGCTACGGGCTCCTGATTCCTTTTGTTTTTAAATGTATTTGGTTGTTACAGGGTCTGTCTTATTCTTTTCTCATTGCTGGGACAAATACCCGACACTCAAAATGAAGGAAAGGTTTATTTAGCTCACAGTTACTGGAGGTTTCCGTCCATACTCAGCTGGCTCCAAGGCAGACTATTTTGTTTTAAACTATGAAACCCAGGCTGAATTAGGTAGCAAGACCTCGTCTTCCCCAAACATCTCCTCTCTTCCCGAGGTGGCCTCAATCACAGACACTGCCACCCTGCACTACAAGGTCTGGAGGAGAGGTTGGGGTGCCACTGCCTCAGGGAGAACCAGTTGCACACCTCCTAGATGAGCCGCTGGCTTGGGATGCTGGGTTAATGGTTAAGGTTCGCCTCTCTGGCCCCAGCCCTCGAGTCCCACCCTGGTTCTCTGGCCCCGCCCCTTAAGCGCACTGAGGCTTTGTGGGGACAACTAGACACAAACACACAAATCACAACAGGGTCTCCCTATGCAGCTCAGACTCACAGTGATCCTCCTGTTTACAGCCTACCAAGTGCTGGGATTACAGGCTTGTACCACTGTGCCCAGATTCTGTGGCCAGTTCAGCCTGCCTCATGGCTGGGAGGGCTAGCAGCATGTGATACTGGGGACTGAACCCCCAGTCTCTGCACTTGCCTAAGCAGGTGCTTAGTCTGCTGAGCTGTCTTGCCAGCCCCTGATTCCTCTGAAGTTTCTTTTTTTCTTTTTAAAAAATCAGTTATTTATTTGTTTGGCACAGGGTTTTGTTTATGCAGCTTGGACTCATAGTGATCCTCCTGTCTCAGCCTCCCCAGCATTAGAATTATAGGCGTGTGCCACCACACCTAGTTTTGGTGGCTGGTGTGGCATGCAGTACTGGAGATCGAACCCAGTACAGGTCCTTGCTCTTGCCAGGTATGCTTTTAGACTGTGTTCCCAGCCCTGCATAAGTTTCTTAGCAAATACGTTTTTTAGTTGAAAAATCTTATGGCTTTTAGAGTGACAGTTTGAAATAAAGCAAATTCTGTTTAAGTGCTCTGCAGAGTTATCATGTGCACTACTATATAACTGAAGTAGCTTTCCAGGTGAGGAATTAGGTGAAGGTATATGTATGTTCTTGCTACTTTCTGGTACCCAGGCCCTTATGTGTGTTAAGCAAGCACCCTACCACTGAGCTACACCCCCATCCTCTAGTTGGCTTATTTATCTATTTATTTATTGTGGCTGGCTCAACCTGCCCTGAGGGCGGGGCTTGGTGCAGCTTGTGGTGTCTGGGGTCCCCCGGAGGTCCCTGTGCTTGCCTAAGGTTACCTAAGCAGGCACGTTAGTCCACAGAGCTATCTCGCTGGCCCTTGCTTATTTATTTTTGAGATTAGGTTTCACCATGTTGTTTAGGCTAGTTTTGAATTCATGGGCTCAAATGATCTTTCTGCTCCAGCCTCCTGAGTACCTAGGACCACAAACTCACGCACTGTGCCTGATATTGATACCTTAAGGAATGTTGTTCTGAGCAGCATTTGGGGGGTACATAGGTGTAATCATAGCACTCTGGGAGGCTGAGGCAAGAGAACTGCAAGTTCGAACCCAGCTTGAACGACTTAGTGACTTAGCAAGGCCTTATCTGCAAATTAAAGAAAAAAAAAAAAAAAAACAAAAAA